>MJUU01008468.1:0-49583 GCA_002080025.1 Modiolus philippinarum | reverse complement strand
TATATATATATATATATTTATTTATTTATTTATTCATTTAAGGTAAGGGACAAACAGAGCGCCAGAAGTGAAAAATGATTAATGGATACACCATTCCTCTGCGGAACTTGTATGCAAAGTTAAAACATCGCAAACTTCCCTGACTGGAATAAACAATCATGTAAATTTAGATACTGCATATAGCTATTTCGTCAGCGCAGTTCATTATCAAAACCTTTGGAAAATAATGATAGGAATTTAACGTGTTAACACGTCAATAGATCAGGTGAAAATGATAACCGTTCACCTTTGCAATCAATCAAGGTAAAAATCAGTCTGAATAGAGCAAAACCACTGTCCCGAAGTTGCTTAGTAAGGGATTTGTTCAGCCTTTGTTGCTTTCATTCCTTCAGAAATTTTATGGCCGTCACCATGATATCATTGACAGATATGACGTGTCTGTGTCCCAAATGAAAACGGACATTTTCAGCTAGATTTCATGTCTTCACGGATTTGACATAACCGGTTTTGACTCAACCCTGGATTGATTCACTAATATTGTGACGGGTGCCGCTAGCGGAGCAGGACATCCTTACCCTTCCGGAGCACCTGATGTCACTCCCGGTTTTCATTGGAGTTCACACTCTGAGTGCCTTAGTTTTTAATGTCGTCTTTTTATTTCCGTGCTTGTAGCTGTCTCACGTCCTTGTTTTGTCTTTGTTTTTCTCTGTTGCCGTTTTTGCAATGTCTTCGGATTTCGATTTTTGTAGTCTTCGCTTCCCTTGTTCCTTCGGTATTCTACTGTCGTTGTTTTGTCGCACCTTGTACAACACCAGTCAGGCAGATTGAATAAATGACCTTAGTTTTAAGTATATATATAGACTACCAAATATTATTTATTTGGTTCTATTCATACTATTTATCTTAATTTTTAAATATTTGAAAAATTACAAGAGTATTACACTATATTTTACCTTGAAACTGCTGTTACCAATAGGTACTGTTGCATTAGCCGCATTATGTAAGTTGTGAAAATTTTTTAAATGTAAATATTTCATGTGTTTTTGAAAAAAAAATTCAAATATATTTATATTGGAGATCACGTGATTGACTTTAAAATCATAGCCCAAGGATACAAAATTTCAGATAGAAAATGTTAGGATCTAAGTAAAGTATCCGTAATTATTACCATAAGAGACTGAAAACTTTTCTGTATTCAAAAATGAATTTGTTGAAAAAGAAAGGATTTAGATGATTTGACATTAATGTTAGATTATCACAAGATCAATAACTGATGATAATATATCTTAAAAACGTAATTTATACATTATATGTAAAGCAATGATTAAATAACCAACACTGGTGTCTTGGGTGTCTGTGCACCTCTCATTGCAGACCTTTTTCTGATCTGTTACGAACGGGACTCTAAGAAAAAAACTACAGAATGGAACCGTACAAAACAGTGATCAACTTATTTCAATTTTCAACGGTAACAGCAGGTACATCGACGATATCCTTACTATTGACAATCCCCAGTTTTCAGACTATGTCGACCTCATATACCCGCAAGAACTGAAACTTAATAAAGCAAACGATGATTCTAAACACTGCCGATTTCTTGATCTTACTATCATCATTGACTCTGGCAAAATTAAAACTAAAATTTATGATAAAAGGGATGATTTTGATTTCACAATTACTAATTTCCCTTTTCTTGATGGCGACGTTCCTGTAGCTCCATCATACCGGGTGTATATATCACAACTAGTACGATTCGCACGCGTCTGTTCTAATCTTGACGACTTTAATGAGCGTAACCTTACTATCACATCCAAACTTTTACAACAAGGTTACAGATTTCATAAATTGATTAACACCTTTAAGAAGTTTTATAGAAGATATGAAGATTTGATTTCTAAATATGGTGCGACTCGCAAACAGCTTATTACTAAGGGCATTTCTCACCCTCGATTTTATGGAAATGTTGTTAAAAAATGTCAAAAACTAATAAAAAAATCCAGAAAAACTGGGACGTAACTTACATTCTTTACGTAATAGGGGATATTGACAGGATATTCTTCAGGATTCCGTTAAATTGGCTTTGGGATCCAATGACCTGAAGATATTACAGGTATACTGGCCTCTCACTGATACTGCCGATGTCTACTGAAATCTATGATAATTCTTTACCAGACCCTTCGGGGAGTTTTGAGTTTGATCTTTATTCCGTAGTGCGACAGTGTTTTACCAGCAGACTAGGCTCCTTGAGCTAGCCGGCAGTTTAGCGGCGAGCACTCCTCAACCCATCTTTCTAAATTACGTTTTGTCTTTTTCTTTCCTTCTCAAGATTGTGGTCTTGGAGTAAGTAGTCTACCTGTATTGAGTTGTGTATGTTTTATTATACTATAGGGAAACGGGATAGAGAAAGGGGAGGTTTGGGTACCCATAAACCGGTTTAATCCTACCGCTAGCTCTTGCTAGTGCCGGTACCAAGTCCGGCTATCCCGAGTTCCTATCGTTGTCCATGTTTGTCTTTTGTCATTATATTGTTTTTCTCTTGCGGTTCCCTAATGAATTGTGGCATGTGATTGTGGTTTACGGCCATTGTAGGTGTTTCCTGTTATCTTTCTTACATTAATTGCGAATTTGATGAAAATAGGAATTTTACTATAAAATGTTGTAAAGATAATTTTGAATATTATTTTCATAATAAATAAAATAAAAATAAGGAATATATATGCCGTTAAATATGCCATTTTCTGAAAAACTCTTAATTTCATTAATCAAAGAGATTTTTAACACACTTTATACTGAATGTTCATCAATATCTATCGTTTTATTCATATAAAAATTAATCAAATTGTATTCTCTCTCCTATAAGATTATTTTAAAAAGGTCAAAATCTTGCTATTTTCTACAGCTTCTCCCGCTAAAACGAGTCATGTGACCAACTGATTTTTTATTAGAATTTATTCAGTGTACTTGATAATGTTTCATCTTTAGAAAAATAAGAAAAACTGTCATCCCAAACCACTTTAAGTTTTATCTTGAATATTGTAATTAGGTTATGAGTAAAATGTATAAAAATTTACTACTAAATGCTATATTTTTGAAAATTTGTTGTAATAGTGTAATAAACTTTTTTTCTGTGTGAAGTTCTACATAATCTGCAATTTTTTTGTCTTTTAAGGAAACAAGTGCGCAAAACTTTGCAATGCATTTTCCATAGGGGTTGCTCTGTTCGGCGAGAAAATAAAAAAATAGACGCAATCTTTTGTCAATGAGCAATGAAGGGATATGGAGTAAATGCACATGAGACAAAGTCTCTACAAATACATGGTTAAATAAAGCAAATGAACAACGCTTTTATTGTTTTTCCTCTTTCAATCCCAGGAATCATGAAAATGAAAAGTACTCTTACATAACTCTCTCTTAAGATTAAAAAAATGTATATGCGGCGATTTTTTTGGTGTAATACAAAAAATACCGAAGTTGCATTAAAACAGTAAATTTTGTTATGCTGTACACGTGATTAAAGGAGTAAACTCTCATAAGCAGCATTAAAATCAAATAATATGGAAAGCCATAATCCAAAAATAGTCTAAAAAGAAGTACCCATTTCCAAAAATATCGAAACAGGAAACCAAATCCAGTACCAAGGACATCTAACGAGTGCAATACACGGAATGAAGCCTCAGTATGTTTAAGTGGTTATAATTTTGATAAAAACAGGAAATTTATGATCTTCTATTAATTGAGCCTTCAATGGAGGATATTTAAAAAAGTAAATATTCGATTCATCCCCATAAAATGTCGAATTACCACGTCAGGGTTACGTTGCTGAAATAATGGCAGGAATTTCACCATAAAATCCCTGTCGATATCTCCTGACATACACTCACCATGGTGTATTTGATCACCTGAAATTTTTCTTGTGCAGTTCCGTAGTAGATTGTGACATGTAATTGTAATTTTCGGTCATTGTAGGTGATTCCTATTATCTTCTGTTTATTAATTGATTTAAATCATTTGATACTTGATAAATTCTTCTATTTTAAATGATTTAATTATGTTACCAACCAATCGTATATCAGATTGATAAGATTACCCTGAGGAAAATATTATTCCTCCAAGTTTGTTGCTGATTTCAGAAGTATTGAAATTATCTACTTACGGAATAGGTAAAATAACATCTTCACTAATATTCAATACATAAAAGTTATAGAATATTTAGGTCATTCTCTATAAAAATATTTGTAAATAAATCTCTTTAAATAAAAGTGACAACAAAAGTTCAGAGGGATAGACCAGAAGGGAAAAACATAGGACGAACGACAAATTCGAGAACACACAAACCAACTCATTCCCGTTTTATTCCGAGCAGGAAATGGGCAATTAAAATAAAAATGGCGGTTTTATTTAACAATCTATCAACATCCCATTGATATGACGACTATCTTGTACCAGCAAGCCACACCAAGTATTTTTTTTTACTGATGAGGTAGTAAAGGAATATTAAAATCAACCCGAATGTACAATTTACTTGGAATGATTACTGAGCTATATTAAGACATCCTAAATGCTCAATTAAATGTGGTCTTTATTATGTGACACGGAGGAAGATTTAATGTAGGTCGAAATTTGTATCAGTTGTTATTGTTATCTTTGGTTATAATTATTTTCGTCTTTGTTTGTAAGGTTGTGTAATCTTGTTTACTGTTATTTTACATACCCAAGTCATGTCTCCAGTATTTGGTTTCCGATTTCTCTATAAAACATGATATTAAGATGAACAACAAAACCACACTGCAATTCATTCTGTAATAAAAAGCAAATATACTAAACAAATGTCCAGTGCTTTGAGAATATCTTCTAACTTTAAGGATGTTTGTTAGTTTTCTAAAATACATTACTTTTTTTAGCTCACCTGACCCGAAGGGTCAGTGTGAGCTATTGCCATCACTTGGCGTCCGTCGTCCGTCGTCCGTCGTCCGTCCGTCCGTCGTCTGTTAACTTTTCACATTTTCATCTTCTCCTCTGAAACCACTGAAGCAAATTCAACCAAACTTTACAGGAATGATGTACTAAAGGTCCTTTACAAAGATTGCTCATTTCGTTCTGATCCGATAAAAAACATGGCTGCCAGCGCGGAACTTAGGTTTAACATTGGACCCTATGGGAAAATTCACATTTTCTTCTTCTCCTCTGAAACCACTAAAGCAAATGTAACCAAACTTTACAGGAATGATGTACAAAAGGTCCTTAACAAAGATTGCTCATTTCGTTCCGATCCGATAAAAAACATGGCCGCCAGCACGGAACATAGTTTAACATTGGCCCTATGGGAAATTCACATTTTCATCTTCTCCTCTGAAACCACTCAAGCAAATTCAACCAAACTTAACAGGAATGATGTATGGAAGGTCCTATACAAAGATTGCTCATTTCGTTCCAATTCGATAAAAAACATGGCCTCCAGCGGGGAACTTAGGTTTAACATTGGACCCTATTGGAAAATTCACATTTTCTTCTTCTCCTCTGAAACTGCTGAAGCAAATTCAACCAAACTTTACATGAATGATGTATGGAAGGTCCTATAGGAAGATTGCTCATTTCCTTCCGATCCAATAAAAAACATGGCCGCCACCACAGAACTTAGGTTTAACATTGGACCCTATGGGAAAATTCACATTTTCTTCTTCTGCTCTGAAACTGCTGAAGCAAATTCAACCAAACTTTACAAAATTGATGAACTGAAGGTCCTTAACAAAGATTGCTCATTTCATTCCGATCTAATAAAAAACATGGCCACCAGCACAGAACATAGTTTATTTTGGCCCTATGGGAAATTCACACTAAAAACATGGCCACCATGCAAAACATCAAAAACCCCGCTTCAGCATTTTGTCAGGTAAGCGATACAGGCTCAGTATCTGAGCCTCTAGTTACATTTTAATGATCAGCTTAATATAGGTACAGTCAATTAAAACAGAAAAGTAAACAGGAAACATCCCAACCGATGGCCATATTCCTCAAGAAACCTTAGTGCGACTAAAAATACAAAGGATAAAAAAAGACAAACGTAACAATTTATATGATCGTATAAAAACCATACTAAATTCGATGACTATTAAATACAGGTTACACCGATAAAATCAGTTGGTTACTTAGCCAGGTTTGGCTGTTTAGGTAGTTCAAGCCCGATAAAAATATCAGACATTTTTTTATTATAAGATATTTAAGATATTTTGTAGGTCTTAACTCATATGTTCTAAAATCAAAATAAAAATGATATGTCACCCATCTTTTTTTCCTGTGAAAAGCAAGCTAAATTCATTATTTTTCAGTAATATTGACAAAGAATATATCGGTACCCAAACCCTCAGAACACGCTCATTGTTTAGCTTAAATATGAAATAAATATCAGTCAGATTATGAATTGTTTTGCTTATATTTTAGAAAGATACACTTCAGCTATCTGCTAAGCTTAAAAATCTATGTAACCTTTTGATTCAGAGAGATACTTTATGTAGTTTACAACATGGAAATATTTACTGCAAAGGGAGATAATTCGCGGGAAAGTGAATGATATAAATTTGTCAATTTGACATGACGTCACAGTGAAAAAGTCTGAGAAAACATTCCGGTTTAAAAATCAAGTCAATTCCGCATCCAATAATTGAATGTGCCGTGTACTAGTGTCGATCTACCTTAATTGCCAAGCACCCAATTCGACATGAAACAGTTTTCTATAATATTTGAACGAACCAGCAACTTAAGTTCTACAAAATTTTCATTTGATTTGCTTAAAAAAATTAAAGAAGACTTGTATACCGACACCCTAATCTGACTATCTATTTACCATGAGAAACTAAATGGACATGTCCGTATGAATATCCTGAAGAAAATTAAACCCATGAACATGTGATGTCTGATGATTTAAATGTAAAAACGTCAGTCACAAGTTGCGAGACTGTACCACTATATCTGCCAACCAGTTCGTGATAACGACCTTATCATTCAGGGAATTTTTAATTTCAAACGTTACTTATCAGAGTACAGAGTTTGCTAAGAACATAAAAATTCACATTTTCTGTGGAATATCCATCACGCCAGAGGATCATCTGTAAATAAAAATAGATGAGAGTACGAATAACTAAATGACCATTTCGACAACTTATGTCTCTTCAGTGCAGATTAAATCATAACATTTGGAAGTGTGTATTAAGCTGATCTTAAATTTAGATATTGAGTACTATATTTGACAGTCAATGTTTAAAGTCTGACTACTATATCAACTAAAAAAGCTTGTCAAAATATGAAGATATTATGTCCCTTTAAGGCAAGTTCGAAAAATTCATACCTTCTGTTGCTGATGATCTGCAAAATATAATACTTTTACCATGGATGTCACATATATTTATATGATCCTAAAGCGGATGTTTATGTGCAAAAATTCTGGTGAACACCAGAATTTTTATATATATTATCAGAGTCCTTTTTCATTCATGAAATACTACGCTTTGCAAAAACAGTTATATTTTTTACATGCATGAAATATATATTATGTTACAGAAAGTTACATCACAATGAAATGTTTTTATTATTATGTCATCTAAACATGCCATTAGCTATTTTCATTAATAAGTAATTTATAATTAAACATCTAAAATGTAATTAATTTGTTTATTTTCTTAGTTTTATCTTTGTCGATGATGTTTGTAATATATTTACCTTAGTTTGTGATATCTGTTTATAAAGAGATACATAAGTTTTATGTTTTTTTCAAAGTTCCACTTTGGTCTTGTTTGAGTGTTAGAGAAGCAACATGTACCATGGATTTTAATTGGTTTTGTCTTAGAATTAGAGAATGGCATTTACCAATGAGCCACCCAACACATCCTTCATAACCTCATTTTACTTCTCAATAGCAATTGCTGTTTAGTTGCTACCGGAATATACCGCAATGGATGGAGAGATTTGTAGCGCCATAAAACCAGTTAAACCAACTATCTCTTTCAATCGCCTGTACCAAGTCAGGACCATTGCGGTCGATAATTTTTGCTGTGGTTTTCGCCTGATTTGTCTTTTGGTCTCATTGACCTCGGCTCTTGACAACTCTGTTCGGTAATTTTGTTATTACCATCAGTTTCTTTGTTTTTGCCAATCTAAAAAAATCAAAATTTTTGAAAAGTTTTGATATTTTTATATGACGGTGAGCCATCTTTTTGTACCTGTAGTCTCTGCCACTTATTCACGATCAAAGAAAAATGACGATTGAAGATACAGTACTTATAACGTATATCCTTTTGGTTATGTGTGCTCTATCAGATCGTTCAAATTTTTGGTTTATGGTCTGCCAAATATTTCGATTTGATCTGCACTGAAGAGACATTAGTTGTCGAAATGGCCATATGCAGAAACTAAATTTACAGATACTTCGGTATTGGTTATTTATTCAAGATCATAAAGTGAAAAATTCTATAGCTTGACTATCAATGCATTAAAGTTCAGATTTTGCTACTAACACGATTTGATTTGTCGGGAGAAATGCCCTGTCTATGCGGGGATAGTCAGGTTATAATACGTAAAGCCTGACCGGGAACTGTGTGGAGAAACGCAACGCTCCATGCAGTAAAAAAGAACCCATCTGTTTCTGTAAGGAGAGCAGACTCACTAAGGTCGTATAGAAGGCTTGATTTCCTACCCCTACCTATTTATACCCTTTTCCAGTGGCAATCAAAACCCGTTGCCCCGGTTGTCCCTTCCACCTATATATCTTTCTTCTTTAGCGTATAATTTTTTGAATTAATTAATTTCTTCACGTCCTGATTATTTGAAATATTGCTCACAGGACGTTAAACTCTAACTAGTCAATTACTCAATTAATCGACAAATCATAAAGACAAGGATGTAATGCTGCTCAACATGTAGTGATGAAATCCGCTTAAACCGTTTTGAACTTTTTATGAGGTATGAGTAAGGCTTCATAGTGACTTCCAACAATAACAGCGTTGTATCATGGGTGTTTCTAAATGCATTTGTTAAGACTTTATTTCATGTGCATTTACTCCATTTCCTTCCATTTTTCATTCTGTGTATATTGTTTAAGTGTATAAAACACTGGTTGTTTCAAGGGCCCCTTCATCTTTAATAAGCAAACTCTCCATTTTTAAATAAAAAGGTTTCACGTTAGCCGTTGCTGTGGAAATTGGGGGGGGGGGGGGGGGTCGTTGTTAGGAAATTAACATGCATAGAAATAAATCTTTCAGCGTTTACATAGTAGTTGACAGTGCAATATAAAGTTTTTTTTAATATGATGACTTGATAGACAAAACTAAAATTTGTATTCCAGTTTCAATTTCTAATTCAAATTTTCATGATTTTAGAATTGTGATCTTTAAGTGCAATGTTTTGCGAAATCGGTACATCGATAGGCTGTACAAAATATCCAAAATCGCGCAGTGATGGTACATATGTATAATGCAGGGAATGGAAATAGTCTTTTGGTGATCTGTTAAAATGGCTTCTTGGAAGTTAAACCTTAAATTCCACTTAAGTTTTTTGTGATTTTTTATTTTCCGGATTTTTTTCTTTATATGGAAAAAAGAGAGAGAGAATAGAAAAAAAAGGTGAAAACACCCAAGCGTGATACATGATTTTGAAAACTTATCTGCGTAACAAGGTGAAAGGGATTCATATCAGACCATCGTTATTTTACTTGATATCAAGTTTAGTGCACATAAAACTCAGTACATTGACTCTACAAAAACGAAATATAACGAGTTGGCACGAAACATAAGGCTGTAGTATTCGGCACTTGTAAGGCTAATTCTAATTTTACATTCATGTGATTTTTTCAGTGTTTTTACTGATCTGAAAAAATGACTTTAATTACATTTTTTTGTTTAGATTGATAAATTAGAGAGGTTTCACTTGGCCCGAATCTTTTCTTTCAATGCTAACGTCACTGACAAAAAGTTTTACGGTCATTGACTGTATATCGCTTTAGTTATTTATCAATTATAAATTGTTGTACGATTAAGGTTATTATAAATCAGAAGGTGGGTTTTCTTATTACATTTATTCATTAAAAAAACCTATTTAGGTGCCATTGTGACGTCATTGGTCAAATAGTCTTTCAACGGTCCACAGGCTTAAAAACTATGACGTACCAATGATGGATTCCGCTAAAATAAAACATCTATTTACTGGCAATTCGAACGATAGCGAGTTTATGGTTCCCTTGAAAAAACTATCCCCCTACTCCTTTTTAATTGTAATGCTTTGTAATAATTACAGAATGTTCCGTGTTTGTCTAGTGTTTAGAACTAGTTTTTGTTATGCAGCTGTTACATCACCGCGTCGTCTGTGTGATGTGTTGTTCTTATTGTAATTAATGACATAGTTTTATTTAAAAGTAATTAATCCTATAGGCTCATGTGAACTTACATGTAAGATATATAAGGTGTTCGAGTGCTCATCTGCTGAACACAAGTTTCACTATCATTTTGGTATATTGTAATATTGCTTAGTTCGAAATAGATCGTAGCATTTAAATCTTGTTCTCGTGCAAAGTTTATGTTTAGATGTCTTCTTTTTATTAGCCAATGTAATATTTGCCGAAAGGTTTAGTCAATGTAATACATGTCCAAAGGTTTTACAAAGACGTAATAAAATTATTTGCCCAAAGAAGAATATCAACAAATAATTCCATATGTAATTGCAACGTTCATTTTCATTGTTCAACGTCAGGAATAGCAAACGGAAATATTTTTCGATATTTCCGTTTGCTCATTAATCCGCTCCGCAACAAATAAAGTGCAGCAAAGAAAGACGTCGTTAACATGGATCACGTGGTTTTTAACGTACAAAATTGTAATTATAAGGATTAAACACTGTTTTTAGGAAATTATGTATGTATAAACTCCGGCAGCTCACTCACAAACTTTACATAAACCAGTTTGTGAGTGAGCTGCCGGAGTTTATACATAGATTTCCTAAAAATGAGTGTTTAATCCTATAATAGCCGAAATCAGCAATGCTACTTCATTCCATTTCTTCAAATAAAATATTCTTAAACAATGAAATTTATAGGATGACATATCAACTAACTTTTAGTATTCAAAACTTCTATTTTGTTATCTGAAATGAAGAGATATAAAAAGTATGAATGGCTATACATTCTGCCGTTTCTGCAGGCTGTTGTGAATTCTAATATGATGTGCTCAAACGTTTTGAGACAAAAATATTCCAAGTCATCGCAAAGTGAATATGAACAAAATGCGAATTTTTTTTATCAGTCACGGTGTTGTTTGAATTCATTATCGCCGTTTGTATAAATGATGCAAAATATGATATACCCAGTTAGTTTAATGGTAACTTTCAACGGTTAGACGTCCCAAGCTTTTTTCGATTGTCTACGGTGAAATTACATTAGGCTTAACAGTTTAACAGATTAATTGTCAGATGCTAGATATGCAGCAGAGCACATGTAAATATATCTAGCACAGTCATATTATAGCAGTATTAAGAACAATATTCAGAAAAAATAGCTTTAAAGTTTATATAAACATATTCGAAATGAAATAAAGTTTTTTTGCGACGTCTTTCAACATACTAATTTCCGATGAGAAAAAATTTCCACAATCATAATGGTAGTCCTTTGTACATTGGCATTGTTTACAAAGGAAATGTCGCCAAGGGAGAAATCATTTACGTCAGTAAAACGCGCGGGCAAATTGCTGAAAATACGTCATCAAAGAAAGGGACGTAACTTTTTCCTTTCAACGCTGTGGCGATGGCATGTCATACATTTTCCTATAGAAGACTTCGAAGTGTCTAGTGATCAATTTATAACAGAATGCATTACAATACTGTTACATGGTGTCTTGAAAAGTCTTAATTCTCTTCAATTTATAAAACAATTTTCCTGATATTTGCTGAATTTTACCCTCAGTCTAATAGTTTGTGTCAACAAAATACAAGGGAAAATACATAATGCCATAAAAAAATTTTCTCGATGGCATCAGCATATCCAAAAATAAAAATTATTGGGATGAAGTTCCGGCGGTACATGATGTGAACGTAACTGAAAATGATATTTTATAAAATATAATTTAATTTTTTCTGGCCATCACATAACATATATCACATATATTTAGCAATATCTAATCTCTTCGACGGATCCAACCTCCTTAAAACGGGGATCAGGTCAATGATTTGCATTTTTTGTTCCATGTTCCTGGAAAAGCGGATAAAACCCCTGACCCTGTATGAATCCGTTAAGTTGAATCTCCTCGGAGTAATAATTGCTCCTTGATAGACGGGATAAGCTTGAAAGGTGAAATGCTCAACTTACTGTGCACCTCTCCTACCTGATCTGTTTCTCCACTCTTATGGGGCTGAATTCATCGAAGGACTTCTTAAAAATAAAGATAAATATTAGGGATGTCAACGAGTACTCGAGTATCGCTCGGACGTACCGAGTATCGATTAGCAAAATCGGTACTCAGTACTCGGTATTCAATTTTGATATACGCATTTTATCTCTTCTGAAAGCGCATAACATTGATTAGTATGTAAAAAGCATCCGTCACAGTAGCGATTTTAGATTTAAACCGTTAAAAAGTCTAAAAGTCTTAAAATGCCACCACCGAAATATGCCATTTGCCATTTTGCCACATGTGTCTGATGAAAAAAGTGAAGTGTAATCTTTTGAGGACTCTAAGTTACAATATAGAGAAATAGACTGTCTGAAGAAATAATGATCATACTTTTTTCAACACAAGCTTTTTTGTCTAAATCTCGTCCCGTAGAGATCCAATGTAGTGCCGGGCTTCTTGTGTCTCACATATAATTAAATTTACAAATACTTTGTTTTCTCTATAATTAACTTATGGATCTGTATTGATTTGTAAGCAATCAAAATTAAAAGCCGTTAATTAGATACTGATTACATAGCTGTTGATCATGAACAAACATTAAATGAGACAAAATCAAATGTCTATTGTATATAAAATAATGATTACGGGGTATTTTTTTCATACAATACAATCACGGTCGCTTAAGTTTTAGGAACAAAAATGAAAAAAAACTGGGGTAAAATTGCTCTAGAACATGGTAAAATATCTCTATAGGACATGTATATTGCGATTTCATGGGAGTTCAAGAACTGTTGTACCCTATTTTTTTGGTTATTCTTGACCTAAATTCAGGCAACTCTGATGCAATTATTGGCGCATATTCTATCAGGATTATCATACAACTTCTTTCCGAGAGAAAAACTTTCGAGTACTCGAGTATTGAATTTTGTCCGAGTTGACATCCCTAATAAATATAGATGATATTTTGTCACTACACGACCCTCGCTTTGGTGATTTTCTTCATCTGATCTATCCAAAAGAGCTCGAAATTAAGGATACTTCTGCAGGGATGACTTCCACATCAGCCTCATTCCTTGACCTTCATCTTAAAACTAAACTGTACGACAAACGTGACGACTTCACTTTTTCAATAGTTAACTTCCCTTTTCCCAACAGCACCGATATACGGAGTTTATATCTCCCAGCTCATTCGCTATTCAAAAGCCTGTGTTCGATACAGTGACTTCCTTGATAGAGCCCGGTTGCTCATAAATAGGCTACTTAACCAAGGGTATGTTACCCAAAACTTGAAGTCATCCCTGCAGAAGTTTTTACGGTCGACATCACCATCTTGTGGACCACTATCAGATATCTGTGTCTCAGATGACAACACATTTTCCCCTTTAAAGATTAATTGTTGTTTCCCCCACCCGATTTAAACTTACTACCGGATTTGACATAGAATAAAAAAAGATAACAGAAAAAACCTATAATGGCCGAAAAACATAGCCACATGCCACAAAGTAAATAGGAACTGCACAGGAGAAAAAAAAACAAGCAATAAAAATACAAAAGACAAACGTAAACGACGATAGGAACCCGGGACTGCCGGACTTGGTACCGGCACTAGCAAAATCCAGCGGTAGGGTTAAACCTGTTTATCGGAACCCAAACTCCCCTTTCTCTGTCCCGTTTCTCTATAGTATAATAAACATATGAAAAACCCATACAGGTAGACTACTTACTCCATGACCACAATCTTGAAAATAAAAATGGGGGAACAAAACGTAATTTTGAAAGATTGACATGTTCAACACGGCGGATGTCTTATAAGAAGCAGGATATGCTTACACTACCGGTGCACCTGATCTCACCCATGTTTTTTTTTATTGATTCATCTTTATGTGTGTGTGTGTCTTTTCCGTACTTACGTAGTGTCTCTGTTTCTTTGTTATTTCCGATTTTGCCATTTTCCTTGGATTATTCGTTTTGGTTCTCTTGTCACTTACTTTACTGTAAATATGGTCATTTAGACAACTTATTTCTCTTCAGTGTAGATAAATTGTAAACATATTTAAGGTCACAAACTCACAGATATTTAAATTTGACAGAGAACAAATAATCGCCATGATCAAAATGCAATGCCAAAATTAGCTAAGGGCAGATCTTTGCAATAGGGTGACACGTAGTTTCAGCAAAACTAATAGAAATTTAGATATTGCTAGCTTAAAAATAAATAGATTAATAAATAAGGTATAATAATGATAATTTGTAATTGTTAGGCAGTCGTATTTCAAGATAATCGCTTCCAGAGACGATCAAGATCTGTTCAGTTTATCAAGATGAAACAAGATAATTGCGTTTTGTCCAGATCAAACAAAATCAAATCGAGATTTTGTTTTATCTTAACAAACTTAATGGTCTTGATCATTCCTGAACGCAGTTAACAGGTGGATCTTATTTGATCTTAAACTATCTAAACAGAACAGGTCTTGATCGTCCTTAAAATCAATTATCTTGAAAATGAACTTAAAATCTATCACTCTCTGAACAAATCTATGTTAAGCCTGTCAAGATCGTGATAAGATCAAAATGGCCAAACAAGATTATAACATATCTGCTAGTGAATTTGAAAGAGGCTCATATCAAACCATTATTATTTTACTTGATACCATGTTTAGTGCACAGAAAAATTAGTAGATTGACTCTACAAAAATGAAGTTTAAGGATTTGGCACGAAACGCCGAAAATAATTTTGGAAGGCTGTAATATTCCGCGCTTCTAAGGCTCATGCTAATGTTGCATTTATATAATTATTTCAGTGTTTATACTGAACTGAAAACAAAATAACTTTTATTACATTAAGTTGTTTAAATAGGTACTTAATTTGAGAAGCAGACTTGTTTCTCCTGGTTCGAATCTGTTCTTTCTCTGTTTGAACTCAATTGAATACCGATGCATATTTCTAATGTTACTGATAAAACGTTATACGGTCATTGACTGTATATTACTTTAGTTGTTTATACGGTCAATTCATTTTACTTACGCAAAGAGATAGGTTGCTGCATAATTGTTTATAGTATGACGTTGATACATAATTATTGTGTGACCTTGTAGTTTTTTTATTTATATTATACAGCAGAATAGATGTTTCTGTAACATAGTGTTTCATTCTAAATGTGCATGTTACATGTTTTTTTTCGGCCATTGTGAGTGTTTACTGTTATTTTTACTATATCAATGACACATTTTTGTATTTTCCGCCACTATTCTGTATATTCCTCTTGCTGTAGTGTAAACTATCTAGTAAGAGTTTTGAAAAAATCTAGATATTTGTTTATTGTATGACAACTCGAATATGAATACAACATACTAATCTTGAAACAAAACTATTTATCAGATGTATATTATTCAAATAAATGTAGGACACAAAAAAAACATGTACAATTATAGTTATTATACCTCAGAAGATTGTTTTTCTTATTACACATTATTGAAAAACTATCAAGTCGCTATTGTGACGTCATTGGTCAAAAAGTTTTCAACGTTTCACAGTCTTTGAAACTATGAACCGGTGACGTAATAATGATGAATTTCGTCGCAATAAAAGACCTATTTACTGGCTATGCTGACGATAGCAAGTTTATGGTTCCCTTCTCAAAAACTATTCATCCTACTCATTTTAATTGTAATGCGTTGTAATAATAACAGAAATGTTCATGTTGTTCGGCGTTTCGACTTGTAAAACTAGCCTTTGTTATGCAGCTGTTATATCAACACGTCGTCCTTGTTTTTTATAACTTCTTATTAATGACATTGTTTTTATCTTTAAAAGTAACTAATCCTGTAGATTCATATGAACTAAAGACATATATGGTGTTTAAGTGCTCATCTGCTGAACACAAGTTTTACAGCCATTTAGGTATATTGTAATACTGCTTAGTTCGAAATAGATCTTAGCATTTAAACCTTGTTCTTGAGCAAATTCTACTTTAAAATTTCTTGTTTTTATTAGCCAATGTAATATTTGCTAAAAGGTTTTACACAGACCTAATATAATTATGTGTCCAAAGAAGAAAATTCACAAATAATTGAAATTAGGAATGATATTTGTAAAGTAAATTTACTACTTCATTCCATATCTTCAATTAAGGATGTTCGCTGTTCATGTTTATGTATTTCTGTCATATTTTTGGACTTCTCTGGTTTTATCCATTTAAAAGCTTAATAATTTTTTGCCCGGTGACCCTCTTATTTTTTTTCCTTAATTCCATTTTATACATCTTTTGGAGCATTCTGACAAAATTTTATTCAATTGGTGTTATTTTGTCACACTCAATATTAAACAAACATTGCTAAGGTTAAACCTATGAAAAATGCAGAAGAGTTCGGTTTCCCGCCATTTTTTGAAGCACTCCTATCTTGAAAATTACATCGGTAACCTATTAATTTTTTAGGCTTAAATTATTTCTTTTTCAATTTTCTAACAAAAAATCACATTTAATTGAAATTCTTGTTATTTTTAAATTGACCAGCGAACACCCTTAAAATATTCTTAAACCATGAAATTAATATGATGACATATCAGCTGACTTTTAGTGTACAAAACTTTTTTTTTATATCTGAAATGAAGAGATATAAATAGTATAAATGGCTATATATTCTGCCGTTGTGAATGCTTAAACGCTTTGAGACCACTGGAAGTGTAAAAAAAGTAATGCACTTATGAGCAACACAAGACAAAGAATGCTATTTTAATAACCCACTTTGCAAAAGACGACTTTTTCATTGTGACAGCATTAAAAAAAGCAACTATGACCGATGACGTCACGCTAAAAAACAGTTTTTTTCTGATGAAATTTTTACAGTTATGTTAGACGTAATGGGTATCGATTATCGATACATTTAATACCGATGATTTGAAGAGCCTTATATTGAAAATTATAGACAATCAAAGGTCTCTCAAATACATAAAAAGGTACCATTATTATCCTATAAGAATCAAGATAATTCAAGAGATTATCATTGTTTTACACCAGGCTGACTATATATGTTGTTTTTATCCATCGTTAACACATTGGAAAAATAATACGACATAAATGGCCTGGTGTTAAACAACAATGATAAGCTTGATTATTGTCTTTTACTACTCCTATCTCAGCCTGCAGAGGACCTCCGGAAAAGCCTTATCCGGTTGATCCAAACTTATCAAGAGATTGACCTGGAGTAATCAAGGAAGTTCTCCCAACGTTTGAAAAGCAATATCCTTTTTATCCATTTCGTAAGAAATAAATCTTAATTAGATAAAGAATCTCTCACATTTTCTGTTTTCAATTTTGTAAACAAATAACTGTCACCAATACACAAAAATACAAACGAGACTTTCGAAAAACTACGGAAACTAGGTCGCTGATAACTTCAGCAGAGCCTACATTTTGTTTACATTGTTACGTCATAAAAGTGCCTAGGAACTGGAATATAAATGTAAACAATGTAGAGGTTCTGCAATAAAAAAAGACTTTATTTTGATTTGCTAACATGGTTTGATCAAAACATTTCTAAATTTAATAACGTTAACCGACAAAAAATATTGTGCATTCATAAAATAACTACAAAACATTTCTCATTTTGTAAAAAAGGAATGAACAAAACTCATTTCCCGCACAACCTTGGGAGAATTTGACACAAAACCTAATATACTATTGTATAGAAAGAAGACATAGAAGACGATAAACAAGTTATCTGGATTTTGAAATCTGGAATATTGTAAATTATCCTGATTTCATATTATTTCTCGCAATTTGATTGGCTGATATTGTCCTAATACATTTCCGTATTAAGTCAATTTGAATTACCTCCCTTACGCCATTGACTTATTAAAAAAAATAAACACCGAGTTGCAGACGACCGAGGAAGAAGTAATACAGAAACGCCTTAAAATAAACGCCGTAAACACACTCCGTGCAAATAAGAAAGCAGGAAACACATTACGGGAATATCTAAAGGAAGAGGGGCAGATACAGTTTGAGGAGCTTGGTGAAGTTCAATTGTCTGAGTGAAATTTTGGGACAATTTTATATCAATGCAAGGAAACATAAAGGACAACATTACAAGATAACGTCTTTGGAAAATATTAGATACGGATTGAATAGGTACCTACAATCGCCGCCACACAATAAAACATTCGACATTATTTAAGACACTGCATTCAGTGATGCAAGTATAAATTTCAAAGCTGTCATCGCAGACCTAAAAAGAATGGGACTTAGAATTCTTGCCCACCACCCCAGTATCAATGAAAATGACTTGATTAAATTGTACAGTTCCATCTATTGTTTACCAAATACACCATCAGAACTTTACACAAAAGTACAATTTGACATTCGTCTGTACTTCTTTAGAAGGGGACAAGAGAACATGCATTTAATGACAAAAAAACATTTGGTGTTGACACAGATCCTATAACAGGAGTAAAAGTTGTCTGAAAATTAGAGGGGAGATGACCGAAAACCACAGGGAAACTGACAAGGAAGAGAGTTCTGGAATCATGCCTGAAGTGAAAGGTATAATATAAGAAAAACTCACTACAAACTGAAACATAATTTATAAAATGGTGACTTCAAGATGTAGAACAGTACTAAAAACATTGACTGATAGCTTGATTTGAATTTATATTATGTGATAGCTATGCTGAACATATGCAGTGTCAGTGAAACGGGTTACATGTTTATTGAATGTTTTACATGCTTTGATTTATTGCTGTTCTTCAGCGGTTAATTTCAACAAACAAAAGCTTCATCTTGTGTTGATAAATATATGGTTACGTACATCAAAGTAGAAGCCGTTTTAAATTGTGGAAAGAGCTGACAAATTAAAAATCGAAATATAGGGTAAACTTTAAAGGCTATCAAATGTGTAGTACACTATCACCTGAAAACCTTAAGCCATAATAAAATAATTCCTAGATTCTCATCCATCTTTTCTGGGAATTTTAGGCCGATTGAGGAATTTTATTTTATATTTTTTTATCAAATTTAATGAAAAATGCTGTCATTTTAATGATATTAACCTTAATTGACCAAAATAATTTTTTTTTTGAAGCAGGTGAAAAAATCAGGATGTGCGGGGATGAAAATCTAGGATGTTCCTTTTTTATCAAGGTCTTAAGTTATAGTATAAAAGTTGAAATAGTACATATACAGGGTTAATTATTGATTACTCTCAATAATATGGCAATTAACTTAAGTATAATAACATGTTAAATTAAACTGTTGTGAATTTTTATAATGGACTTAATTTGAAACTTTGAAAATGTAACGTTTTTTTACAGATTCACCTAACTGCCCAATGAAATCATTTGAATTGTATATGTCGAAGCTACATCCAGAAAATAATAAATTATGACAGAGGTCTCGGGCAAGTTATTTTAGCACAGGTGATACTTGGTACTGCAATGAACCTGTCGCAACAAGTTGACTGTTTTTATGTCCGATCTTAGTAAAAGTGCCGCATTATTACAAATTTACACAAATCATTCGGTTAGAGCAACTGGTGCAACAATATTATCTAAGAATATGTATTGTCCAGCGCAGATAATGGCTGTCACAGGACATAAGAGTGTTCATACGCTAACAGTATATCAAAGGGTTGATAACTCAGAGAAAATTAAAATTGGCCAGATACTTTCTGAATATTTAGTACAAAAAAGTAATGCAACACCTGTACTCCCATCTACAGCTAAACTTGCATTGCCACCTCCTGAACCTGTTTCATGTAATCAACTGGCATTACCAAACAAACAAACGTGAGTACAAAATCTTCAGAAGGATGATGGACAAATTGACATCTTTAAATATCTTGATGGCATTGACCTTGCTGATATCTTTGGGGAATATAAGGAAAACCGTCATGTTCAAAACAATATTCAGTCTGAATCACGTACTTGTATGCAGTCAAATCCAACCGTCTTTAAAGACTGCAAATTCACTATTATTCAAAACTTGACAATCAATAAATGAAAGTTTGAAAGTTCAAAATAACACATTCAGTTTGAATTTTTTTTCAGTTTACTTTTCAAACATCTTTCCTTCATTAATGGACATTATGAAAAATTTATCCAGAAAATACTTGTTGATATATTGATTTTTTTACAGTTGTTATCATGGTTATTATACAGATGTTAATCAGGATAAATTCGTTACAAAGTGCTGAAATGTCCTAATACGGAAGTTATCGGATCAATAAAATTCATATGAATTTTATTGACCGATAAATCTCCGTATTAGGACATTTCAGCACTTTGTAAAAAATATACAGGAGTCAAAATCCAGATAACATATACGTCTCCGTGACTTTTTTTGTCAATTCTTCTGTAAATATGTCAAAGTGAAATTCTAGCGCAATGAAAACTCCAAAATTTAGCAATTTCAACAATTAAAATGCCATTCGGCTTGAATTTGTGCAAAACAGACTTTGCCAAATTTACGATCACGACCCAACATTATTTCTCTGTGTTATTGCCTTTTTATCAGATTGGCCTGATCGTTCATGTTAACATTTGTCATCATGTTGTGCCTATCGTAGGTTCACAATCAACATTTTAATCTTCCCTTGACCAAGCTGAGGTGGAATGATCCCTTTTCATGGTCCCATTTTAGAGTTGTGTTCATGTTGTGATTGGCCACTTAATACTACTGTCATTGCAAAAAATAAAAGGGCTGGTTTCCTAAAATTGTGTTTTGCCAAAACTGCTCATCTAATTAGTGCTTAACATTAGTTAGATGGTCTATATGCAGTCTTCGTTCAGAATTTTATCAAATGATCCCGCCCGCCGACCAAGAACGCCGCCACAGCCAAACTTCATTAAAAAAAACCCTAAGACCCAATTGGAAACCTATTCAATTTTTTTTTCGTTTGAAACTTTTCTAACTTGAATAACAAAATAATGAAGATACTGTGAACACATTTTCTGAAACCAATCTCTGTTGAAATGGTCTCTATGTGATTCTCTCTTCAGAATTGTATCCAATACCTTGCCCGCAATCCAAGACATCCATACAGCCAAACTTAGCTTAATATTGGACCCTATGTTGAATTTATTAAACATCTCTTTGTCTGAAGCTACTCCTTCAGTTGAAACCATTTTTTAAAATTGTTTCAGGAGATTCTCTTTCAAAATCATATTTGATGTCCAAATCCTCCAACCGAAATGGCCGCTTTAGGCGAACTTTATATAACATTGGATCCTATGGGAATTCAATTTTTTTTCATATGGAACTTATTGCTCTGTTTCAAACATGTTAGTTATATATGGCCAAAGAAAAGATGTCGTCAATGCACTGTGTATGGTTAGATATTTTATTGATATGGTTTTCCAATGTTCAAAGACCCCCTTTTCATATAGACAAAAAAAATTAAAGCTTCATCATCATTCGATGTTTAAACTAATAACTTGAGAGCAATATCAGAATATTCGCTGATCTAATTGGCGGATCCAGAAAGTTTTAACGGGGTTCCAAGGATTGAGAAATTGAGAGATAATTCGACTGAACCTCCCTTATTCGAAGTCTGGATCCGCTTTGGATCATGTTGAGATTGTCGAATATACCGAAACTTCCCTAACTGCTCCGTTTTTAGTCACTTTTCATATATAACACAAACATTCTGTAATATTGTGATTCATTATAAAATGTAGAAAATTGAGGCACAAGTCAAAGGGTCTTTGTTTTCTCCGGAATAAAAGTTTAATTTTTTATATCACCGATCGAAAGTCGAATGCGGGATATTTAAGTGCCTTATATTTATTTTAAAATTAATCATGTCACCCCAGACGAAGTCAGGGTGATATATAGTTTCTAAAACGAGAACTAAGTTGATTATGAAATTTCTCGATCGAGTTAAATAAATTATGCAAATGTTTAAAAACGAGGCTTGCCGAGTTTTTAAACATTTGAAAATTATTGAACAAGATGTGAGAAATTTCATAATTAACGTGTTTAAGTTGTAGAAAATGCTTCTCTAATGATATAATGTAAAGCACCGAGGATCTCTCACTACAGACGAGAAATATGTTTATCACACCGGTCAGGTGTTGCTTAAATTTGCTAGAAATTAGAGAAATGTTGTTATTCTACGTTTCTTCTGATTATTATTCTTATTATTTTTTTCTTCTTCCAATAAGTCTTATTCGAGCGATTATTTTTAAATGGCTGGACCAAATGATTTCAAACTTGGCACAAAGTTGGGACACCATCTGAAGATATTCACGTTGCCTTAAAAATTTTCAACATGGCCGCCAAAAAACGTCAGAATTTCAACCGGATTTCGACGAAAATTGATTTCTAGGTAGATTTGGACGCTGCGAATCAGGTGAAATCGTCGAATGGAGAGTCTGGGGTGACATCGGCTATTGCTTCCAATTGCAAATCTAGTTTTGATTCTTTTTGTTAGATTTGGCAAGTGTTTGTAAATTAACATATATCAGATAGTTCTATTGAGGTTTTGATTGATAAATTGTTATTCTTATCTTGATCTTCTCACGAAGACATCGTACGTCACTTGCACAGGAACGCTGCCTAAAGAAAACGTTGCAGGATATTGGACGTCATGTGAAAAAAAATGACAAGTTCTAAATGTTTTCTACTCAAAAACGAATCAGATAGTCAAGGACTCTCTTTACATGAATCTGATCGGAATTCTTTCCTTTATATTCTATTAGTTTTTCAAAAAAAATTACTGACAAATAAATGAGAAAACCTAAAACAAGGAACACTATAAGACTATATTTTCAGTGAATGTCCCTATAGATTCTAAATAAATTTAATGAAATATGACGTATCTTTTATTGTACATTGTATTTCAAAGAAGTATGGTATTTAGTCGTTAATTTTATAATGTTTGTCTAGCAGAATGTTTATAATTGACAAATTAATAATTATTTTGTTACTGAATACTTTCAATTGGTTTAAATTAAGAACATTTGTGGATGAGTTATTATTGACAGTTATTTCACCAATGCGTACAAGAGCATAGTACGCCAATGTTAACATTGAAATCAACAAAGTTTGATCACAGAGGATAGTGTCATGGAGAAGATTGCAGATCCCCGTCCTAAATTAACGAATGGTGGCTATTCAATTACAACGATCCAAGAACTAGAGCACTCGCGAGTATTTGTACCGAGAACTCCAGTATAGAATTCCATACATTTTACGGGTGCCACGCGTGGAGCAGATCATGCTTACCCTTCCGGAACACCTGATGATACTTCAGTTTTTACAGGGGTTCACACTGCTAGTGCTTCAGTTTTGTGGCGTTCATGTTCATTTTTGTTTATTTGTTATGTCTTTGTCATACTGTCTCAATTCGAGTTGCTGTGAATTGCCGTGATTTTGGATTTATGATTTTAGAATTTCCCTTTTCCTCGTTCTTGCTTCGGTATTCGTTTGCCAGTACTTTGATACTAACATTGATTTTTTTAAGAAGACTAATTTTTGCCAGAAAAAAGAATTAAAATCAGATTTTGCATAAACAACAAATTGTCAACAGTCCACTTTCGTCACTTTCTGACTTTATAAATCGACATTGACCGTATTTGGAACAATACCCCAGAGACCATTTTACACATTTTGACTACAGGCTTTTTAACAACAGTTAATTTCAACACAAAGTATTAACCGATACATTTGTAACATCAACGTCATATCGTATATTTTATGTTCACTTTCTCTTGGGATGATGAAATGGATGAAACGCTTTATTGCCGTAAGGAAGATGATTCGAAATTGATATCAGGTTGTTATCCCTGAATTTTCTAGAATTTTATCTTGTCATTAATTATTCAGCAGTTAAAACCTTTAGGGCGTTAGCTCGATGGATTATAGCTGATTTTTATACTGTAACCTCTCTATTTGCGTAAGTAAACTACATTGACTGCATAAACATAAGTGATATACTGACACTGACCGTATTTCTCATGTCAACGTAGAGATTGTTCCAAGACGTTGCAATAATAATAATAAAAGCTTTACTCAAAGAGGGTAAAATTGTTTGGATCAAATCAATCTTCCACGAGGCCCTCATAACATATTTACAATATAGTACATGTACTTAAAATAATATACAAAGAATAAGTAGCATGATATACAAATACAATGACCATACATTAAAATTAAGGAATGAATCAAAAATATATTGACTTGTACATTCTCTTAAATTCAAGCACAGATCATGCTGTTTGAACATTTACCGATAAAGCATTCCAACATTTAGGACCACTGTATGAAAAATTTTATTTGAAAAGTTTTGTCTTGGTATTTGGAAGTAATAAAGTTTCTTTTGATTTAGATCTTGTATGATGTAGAAATATTTCTGAGTGGTCTTAGGAGATTTTTAATATATAATGGAGCTAATAATTAATACCGAAGTAACTGTGAATTTATTTTCTGCATATGCGCATTTCGACAACTTATGTCTCTTCAGTGCAGATAAAATCTAAACGTTTGGAAGACCATAAAATCAAATATGTTGAAAAACTGATAGAGAACAAATACCGAAATTATTTAATGACTTATATATTTAAAGACATTTGTGATATCAATTCTTTTACCAAATTCTGCAATGCGAGTTTCTTTGAACAGTTCCAAAGATGGTTTTCAAAATTGTATTCATCAAGTATGATTCTCGCCGTCCTCTTTTGCCATTTTATAATGATATTTTTTAAAGATTTACTGCAATTCCCGATATTGTACAGTAAAAATCAAAATGCAGCACAATATACGCATTATAAAACAAAATTCTTGTATCAAAATTCAGATTTTTTTTTCGTCTCAAAAGTGCTAATAACGCATTTACTTTTGAAAGTTCTTCAGATGATGTTTGCGATAAAGACATTCCATTTATCTTTAGTTCAATATTATCATATATTGTATAAAGCTTTTGTTTTGAGGCTATACATGCAGTGAGTTTTTTAATGTTCAAATGCATCTCATTATCGTTACACCAACGTAAAACATGATTTAGATTATTATTAAGTTGGTTTCATATAAAATCGATATCTTTTCCGGCAGCATATAAAGCACCGTCGTCAGCGAATAAATGAGTATTTGAATTTTTGCATATAAAAAGACAAACCATTGATATATACTAAAACTAATATGGGTCCCAGTACTGAACCTTGAGGTACGCCAGATTTTATATTAAGTGTGTCAAACTGACAATTTCCGACTTTTACTACTTAAATTCTGTTTGACAATTATGATTTAAACTAATTTAGGCAGTTAGTCGAAAATTTGTATTGTTTGCGCTTTCTGAGTAAAATATTATGACTTAATAAATCAAAAGCGTTTGTAACATAAAGAAAAACAACAGCAATCATATTTCCTGTATCAATTTCCTTTAACCACTCATCAACAAGTGCGGTCAATGCTGTTTGACAAGAGTGATATTTACCAAATCAAGATTGGAAATTGTGTGGTAATTTAAATCCTTTAAAAAGTCTACAAAGTTGTTAGCAAAGTGTCAATTTACAATCTTTGATACTTATGGTAGAATTGATATAGGTCTATAACAAGAAATATTGTGTTTTAGCCCCTTATTTTTGTACAGTGGTGTCACTTTTTCAAGTTTGAATTAAGATGGAAAAATCATTTTTGATTTGTACCACAATACCCCCAGCGAAGTTATTGTTCAAACTGGCCTCTCAGATTGAGTTGCCTAGGCATTGTGTTTATTTTTGTATGTACTTCAGGGGTTGATGTATCCACTCTCAGACCTTGTTTTACAGCATTACTTTAAGTTACCGGTGTTTCAGTTTTCGTTTGATAATCCATCTTGTGTGCATTCCAATTGTTGCTCATTCCACTTAATTAGACATGGCTTAATCTCAAGCAAACGACGTCCGCTTCATTTTTAAAAATCATCATTTTACCGATACATTTTACCTAAAGTTCGCTTTATTTGGAGCAGTAATATTCCTATATCCTCCGCATGTTGCAGTATAAACACAATAAATTTACATTGCCATGACATAAACTCTTTATAAGGATTCGGCTCAAAACGGAGAATATGCTCGCGAAAGGGTCGCTTTTTCCAGCGTTTCTATGCCTCATCCTTAAATTGCGTTTATGCCAATTCAATGTATTGTTATTGTCTATATACCGAGACCTATGATCTATGTAAAATTGAAATTTGTTATTATTCAGAAGGTGGGGGAATATTTTTATTAATATGACCATAGATTATAAAAAGGCAGAATAAATGCATGATATCTGATTACATTCAATGACATCGTAGTACTTTTGAGGTACATTCCTTTGCGGATGATGAAATAAATACGCCAAAGATATATCTTTACTGTGTTTTTAAACTTTTGGTCACAAATATTCAGCATAATATGCTGTGTGCATCATACTTACCCTGTTACAAAAAGACTTTATCCCAGCAATGAATAAATGTTATATTTACCATGTTAAACATCAACAAAATACATATACAATTTAAGTAATTAATTGGTCCCTTCCAATGCATACAGGCAAATGAAACCGAAGCAACTGTAGAGAATGGAGAAAAAGTGTATTATTACAACCCCCCCACCCCCACCCCCAAAAACCAAACAAACAAACAAACAAAAAACACGGCAATTAATATTTAGCACAAATCGAGACAAACTTACAGAGACGAAACAAAAAATAATGAATAAGAACGCAACAAAACTAAAACACTATCAATGTAAGCCCTACAAAAATATGAGGTGTCAGTAAATGCTCTGAATATGTAAACATGATCTGCTCCACAAGTGACATATATCAGTACTGTCAATGAAAAGTCTGGTTTTGTCATAGTCGGTGTTTGTCAGTAAAGTAATAAACTCTTTATCTACTAAAATAACGGAGGATATAGGAATATTACTGCTCCAAAACGGACAGCTTACTATTGGAGGTCAAAATCATCACGATTGTCGAAGGTTCTGTTTCCAGACGTCCAGATTATCACTTTAGAAGTATAAGACAAGGTATGATGCTGATAATGGTACATCAGTGGTCTCTATGATTTCGAGTTTATTTGAGTAAATAAGATGAAGGGTATCCTTAAATCTAGAATTGTTCAGTGGAAGAACATTATCTATATTTTGGAAATTAAAGGACTTAGCTAGCTTAATGTTAATCTTTCTGAGCAGGACATGCTTACCCTTCCGGAGCACCTGATAACACTCTCATTTTTCACTGTGGGTGCCTTGTTTTTGAATGTTGTGTTTTCTATTTCTGTGCCTTGTATCTGTCTAACGTCATTGTTTCCTGTGTCCTCGTTTTGGCAATGTCTTTGGACTTCGATTTTTGTGAATTCCATTCCTTTGTACCTTCGGTATTCTAATGCCATTGTTTCTGAACTAGCCCTTGTGTAAACCTGGCTTAAAATGAATAAAGAAACAAATCGCACAATTATTCCCAATAGCTATCCCAATTTTTTGCTGGAGTACTTGATCTCCAACTCTTCAAATATGTTATCGATTCAAAATTCCAATATTGCGATGACTTCCTCCTCTTTTTACTTTTTGAATCATTGTGATGGTTAATAGGCCCCATCTTACCTTGTACAAAATATGAATACCTTTTATGCACCTTTTTATTATAGAAAGACTGATGTATTGAATTCCGGGGCACTTATTTTAACTTGTCATGTGGAAGAGTAATAGAGAGAGGTGAAAAATCAAATGTTTTGACACTGTTGCAGTGGTTAAGTTCGGTTTAAGATATCCTAGCAAGCCTTAGAAAATCCACATCTTATTCACCCCGCTTGTTAATTATACTTTATCACTGTACATCTCAAGGTCATTTTTGACTAAAATAAGTTATGAAGACAGGGTGTATTTGGCAGACCCAGCAATTTATCCCTGGCTGTAAGGCCATGTAACTTTTTTAATAGGTACCCAGAAAATATAAGGCAGATTGGTTGCCGTTTTTTTTTCACGTTAACTGATATCAAAAGAAGAAAATACTGTGTTGTGATTTTTAGAGTGTCCTTAATTGGTAGCGTTTTTAAGTTCGGTTGCCAAATTAATCGTCAATATCTTTCATTAAGAGATCAATGTAGATATATGTAGATATATCGTTGAAGATATATTTGATGTTGTGATGGACTTTGTCATCTAGTTGTCATCGAGAGAGGAAAATGTTTTTTTTTTTTTCTTATTGGGATCTTAAGGGAGTATGAGCGTCAGATTTCAGAAGCATTCAGTATTCTCGGATTTTATCCATTTAAACAGGGTAATTTTTTGCACATGGATCATATTTTCTTGGTCACAAGTCACTTTAAAATACATAAAATAGACAATGTCTAAAATTTTATCAGCTTCCAATTATATTTTCATATATATAACACTGTTTAACGCTTATAAACAGCTAATGGAATTCGAAGGAACACTCTAGAGAGAACTCTTTCCCGCCAAAATTTTACGTCTTATAACTCAAAAATTTTTACATAGATTTTAAAAATGTTTTGCTCGACATGTTGTTATATTAGCAAAGCTCTTCAAAAAAAAAGTCAGCATTTAAATTCTAATAATAAAATTTCTGACACTCGTAATCCCTTAAAATATGCTTTTTGAAAAGGGGATCATAATTGTTTTGAAGCGCCTCATTCTAGCTACAATGCATGACTTCATAGACCTGATATACTCGGACAGTGTTTCAACCTTTTTCATTTCTCTCTTAGACATTTTTTAACTGCATCCTTCAATATTTCACAATTATGTTTTCAATAGATTGGTTGTTGTTTCACGCTATTGCGAACCTTTTGTGAACTGATCTTTTGTAATTTCTCTTTGTTTACGATGTTGAGGTCCCTGCTATAAGATTTTGGTTGCAATTAAATAAAATTGACCACAAAAATTCGAAGCAGTTAGAGAGAAAAAATTATATATTTATAAGATATCAGAGCGACTGTTAGTCTTAAAAGTATACGGCTATCTCTGCGATAACATGTTTGAAATGTAGAATATTGCAAGATTGATGGCATCTAAGTCTTTGTAAATTTCATTTTTGAGAATGTTAATTAGCAGATTAACTAACAAATTTAAATTGCATCTACTATCGCAGTTAATTTGTATGCATGTAACAATGGACCTGAATGGAAGAATTGAGACACAATTTATGAAATAAATATATACTATTAGTAATTTGTTTTGCGAGTATGGAATTCTCAGCTTCTATTGCATCGAGTGCGAAGCACGAGATGCAATACGAGCTGAGAAATCCATCCGAGCAAAACAAATTACTAATAGTATTTTTATCGCTTATTTTGTTATTAATATATACCAGACATATGTTTCGTTTTCAATTGAAATATTTTTTTAGGTTAAACATGTAATTTTTAGTTAAATGTAACGCTTTTTGATAGGATTATTTTTTTCACGAAACGTCACGCGACGTCATATTAATACGCTGTTGCTAACGTTCCACAGAGATTGACGATCAGCGCAGTGCAGTGATAATAGAATTATCGTCGCTCCGGAACAATTGAAAATCAAGCAATTTAGCGATAAATGTAATTATGAATAGGGTAAAAAGTTTGGTTTGGGTGTATGCGATAAGATTCTAGGGACATTCCCGTATGAAAAAAAAAGCATTTATTGATATGTCTTCCAAATATGGGGCAGTGTAATGCCGATGCCTATGTTCACGACGTGGCCTTCCATTCAAGATATTTAGCGTATTGACAGTAGTAAACCCCTAACTTGACAAATATTCTAATCTTTTTATATTGTCTTTTCAACGAGAGGGTATTGCTCGCTATCTAATCCAGTATTTTTTTCGCTGTAAACAGTATGATGAACTTGAAGTTGGGTTGTTCGTGAGGTAAAAAATTTTCTCAATTATTTTACCTTCATGTTGACTATCGAATCGTTAGGCTCCTTGAAGTGAGAGTAGACATGCCGAGTCTCGTTGTCCCAACACATTCTTTTGTTGATCTACCCTGTTTCTCCAACATACATTGAAAGTATTATTGTTCGTGGGGATCCAATTTTCGTGGATTTCGTGGTTCAATAAAACCACGAAATTACGTTCCCAACGAAATACATATTTTTCAATAGAATTTGATGTATGAATTTGAAACCACGAATTCAGATACCCAAGAAACAGTAATATTTATGAAAACCACGAAGTACTTCCACAGTATATCAATCTACAGAAAATACAATCTACAACACACAGTGGATGAGGAGTTGCCTCAATCAGGTCATCGAATGTTCTGGCAGTTTTAATATAATGCTATGAAGTAAGTATAAAAATATTCCATTTGTTGTTCTAAACGAGTGTTTTTATGAGTAATTTCTTGAATAATTGTCTTAATATATGAAACCGCGTTTTGCCTGTTTTCTTTATTTAAAAACCGTCAAATTATTTTAACATGCCTTAGAATAGATTTCAATTAAATTTGTTCGATGTGTTAAGGGTTTTGATTGTAACAATATGATTATTCAAAAGTTTTTTTTTCACTGAAGAGTTCAAAATCTCTGTTTTATGTTGAAATCCTCGTTTTACTCGTAATTTAAAGTTCTAGGTATGACCATCAATTCCATGGCAACAGGTGTGGAAAACTAATATATTGTATGTACCAAGGACCCATATTTGAGCATAAAACAGCTATAAAATATTAAAGTATAAATAAAGACATACAATCTATAGAATCAACAGACAATTCATTACCACCTCAAATTATACAAACCATCCGATCGACAATAGCCATAATTTAAGGACTTGTATATTAAATACCTGTATTTGCATCTAATCATAGACCATAAAACAGTAAAAAATCTATAGAAATCATAATCATGTATCTGTTCAATACAAATTGCATTGACATTCTACTTGGACGATAATACACATATAACAGTTTATGCATGAACAACCAAACAAGGCATTATTGTAATCTATTATGTGTCAGAACTAGATTCAGAAGAAATATTTATAAATGTATTGAAAGAGGAAAATACTTGATGTTACATGTCATTTGACCATTGGCTATAACACATTGTAACAACATTATGATGTATGACAGAGATATAGCAGACATAAACGTTGCATAGTTAATGTTCCGTCCGGATACATCAATTGGATTTTTGCGTGGAAGGTGGAAAATGAGTGATTAATTCTTAAAGTTGGATTTGAAAATCAATATTAATAGATAATACGTATATGAATTTATTTACATCTACCATTCCTATGATAAATGATTTAAAGATGTTGTTTGTATTGTGTGTTTCTACTATTTGGTTTACTATGATAGGACATAAGGTGAATGGATACAACTTTTCTTATATTATGAAGTCTTATTTTCTTTTGTGCGGACATGATTACATTTGTAATGAAACGAAAACGAATCTGACTTATACACCAGACATGCCATATCACCACTTAAAGCTGTGTCCTGAGTGTTCGTGTGAGTGGTCTTGTGTAATTCAAGAAAACTGTTGTCCAGATTTTTTCTTTAGTTTAAATATGCCAGAACAAACTTGTGTCAGTACAGTCATTTTAGATTCAACAGCACCTAATATCACAATAAAAACACAACGATTTCCAATGATTCAAAATTGTCCACCTTCGTTCAAAGAAATTAAAATATCTAAACAGTGCTCGAAAACTAGGAGAACAGTGGAAATGATTTCCTTGCCTCCAGTAACTTCAAAGTTTTCGTCTTTATCATATATTAACAAGTATTGTGCACTTTGTAATGATGACCTTGACTTTTATGAGTGGGAGTTAAATATTTCATGTTACCAGTTTGTCGACTTTAATTACATATCATCATACCAAAATATCATTGATACTGCAAGATTAAAGCAATGTATAATAAATTATGAAATGAATGAGATACCAATTCGTAACTGTTCTCAGACTAACATTAGCATTTTATATGACAAGTGTAACATGACAGGAACATGGTCTTATTATGATCCTGAAATAGAATATGCATGTGAATCTACTTACAAATTAAAATACAGGATGTTTAAACATATGTAATCCAGGATTGCATGCATCGGACATGCAAACCATTACTTCTTGTAATGTCACCCGACAGTGGTCTCCATTTGATGAAGGCCTAATACAGTCATGCCTCCGTAATGACAAATTGGATAGTACCCATCCATTCAAAAACATATTCTGCTACTTTTGTAATAGGAATAATATAAACACATACTTGTACGAAGATTCATATGCCCTTGTAGATGAATATACAGAATATAATTTTGTCAACTACTATATCAACATTACGGGTTTAGAACTAACATCGCAGATTAGTCAATCATACATGTCAACAGTGTTTAACATGACTGGTAAACCCCATATTAACCATGACAAAATGTCAGATATTTTGATGGAATTATATGCTTGTGATCCTACATCATTTGGAGTATGTCACAGAGAATATTTATCTGGAAATGCACTCAATATTTTAGAACCATTTTGGAAGAACTGTACATGCGATCCAGTACTAGTCCAGGCTGGACACAATCCATGTTTAGATTTTGCATTAGCATATCCTGTGACCTGCTTGAATAAAGTTTTACACAACCCTTATAATCTGAGGGTACATCGCAAAGAATATTTTTCAGCAACAAATGGCTGTTATAATAAGGATATATCTGGTGCACATCAGCGATGCATGACCCAATTAAATGATATTTATAATTTAATTCCTGTAATTGACAAAGTTTCCGGAATTTCGTATAAAAACTTTGATTGTTTTATCTGTAATTCGATGAATAATTCTTTGGAAGATCGAGACTTTCCTTTTAATGTATCTGCCATTCATAATTACAAGCCTTTAGATATAAGAATCACATGTTTTGGAATATATGTAGATTTTGTACGATTTCTACTACTATACGATGTTATACAAAACGCCAAGTATCAAAATTGCACAATTGCTTTTGTTGTACCAGAAACTGTCAAAAAATGTGTACCGGTGCTTAGCTCATTACCATCTGATACCGTTAATATTGAAGATATTTCTACAAAGCCGCGATTCTGTAATGTAACCGTAAATGCCTACACTTCATATTGTCCTCAGACACAGCAAGTTGTTCTAGACAATGCCGCGTTGTGTTTTAAATGTGATCCGAAAACATACCACCAAAGGTTATTTGACACTTGTAACTTGACAGGACTCTGGGATATATATGATGAAAAAATTGACAGAGGATGCCATATTTTTCCTGCAGTATATTTCACGCTTCCTTATAAAAACCAATATTGTTTCATTTGCAATTCAAATGTCACCGTATTTAAACAATGGAACGATGTGAATATTGATGAACATGAAATATATCCCTGTTCAAATCTATTTCCTAGCGGAAATTACACCTGTGATTGTAAAGGTCCTGCCTGTGTACTGCCTTTAGATGTTCCAGGGGTGAAAATAAGAAATCTATTTAGTATTAGTCATGACGAGAATGGAGTTATCTACTCACAATCCTCTGCCAAAACATGCAAAGAAAATCAAGTTTCTGATGAAATAGTGGTAAGACATTTGCCCATTTCCAAACAAAACACCTATAGATTAAAGAAACATATTTACCTACAGTCTAACATATACGAACGTATTGATTAAGCGTCCATTTTTTATTTCGTAAAGCTAAAGCGAAAACAATCTTGGTTTTGTTTGTCTGATTTATGAAGATATAAAATTTTAAAAATGTAATCCAGTTAATTTTATTTCTCCGAAGCTTATTTATAGTTTTGAACTTAAGAAAATAAATGTATATTAGTAGAGCGGTAGATTAAGCAAAAGTCGCTTATTTAAGAAATTTAAATGTCCCAAATACCCTAATCGATTTCTCAGTCGTTTTGGATAGCTTAATTATTATATTTTTGAAATATGTTTGTCGTAAAATTGCAATTGAATGACATGACCCTAAAGTGAATGTCGACACCCCAACTAATCTTTTGAGCCTGTTTCCTAATAAACGAAAACTTAGCTACATACGCGATTATGTAGATGTAAGAGAGAGAATTGCTGAAACATTTTCATGTTACAGATCATTCTTCGAATTTGTGTTCTATTTTAATTTGAGATTAAAAATTACCCATCAAATCAATACAAAAATCAGCGTTTTACTCGAATTTAACACAAAATAAACTGCAATATGCATATATTATCTTGAGCTGAAATGTAAGCCCTATTTAACAAGTTCGATGGTAATTTTTTATCAAAGCATTTACCAGTTATGTTTTAAATGCGTTTAAATTGTAAGAAATTATAATATGAAATCCGTAAATATTTCGTAGTCAGAATCAGACTTTTATCAAATTAATCGATCAAATTCATTCTGTTGATTAACGATTTCTTAGTTTCTGAACATTCCCGTTGGAAGTTTTGCTGCTTTATGTTTAAATTTATTGATACAGTGCATTCAAGACAAATCGTACGTAATTTAAATTTGTGGGATATATTTACGATTTAATGTAAGGGTGTGTTTGATTTGTATTGGGAAAGGTGCGTGTGATTAGTTTTGTTAGTAGTTCGTAAAACTGAAAAGCTACCACAGTCTAAATATGTATATCATGTATATATTAAGCGCAGTTTAACAGATAAGTAAGGAAGCTAAGGCCGTTTTTACAGTGGACGTGTGCAAACATTTGTAATATTTTATGTTGATTTATTTTATTTTGTTTCGCGTTTTTTTCCCTCCTTGTTTTTTGTTTTGTTGTGTTCTTTTGTCTTGTTTTCTTTCTGGGGGGGATAAAGCTTCTTTTTCGTTTCGGTTTTTTTTTGTGTTTTTGTTTTTTATTTTTTAAATTTTTTATTTATTTATTTATTTATTTGTTTTTTGTGTTTTTTTGTTTTTTTTGTTTTTTTTTGTTTGTTGTGGGTTTCTTTTGCAGGGAGTGTTTAAAACCTAAGAAGTAATGCAAACATACAGAAAGCAGATATGATTTTTTACGTTTCTGGGATCCATGCATTGTTAGTAAAATGTTCGTTTCAGAGTATACTTTGCTCTTTTTGTATATGCAATAAGTTTTATTAATATTCTTAAACTACATAGCTACATCTTATAAGGTTGTTTAGAAAAGATGTTTGTGATGCTCTATTATTCAAGAACTAAAATTATCCGTGCTCCAAAACCATGAAAAGGCTAGTCATCCATGATTTCAGTTGTATATTAATTTGCAACCTGTCTTCATGGATCAGTTAAAACCTGAATGTAATTACATATGACTATAGTTTGGAAATCTGTATCAGACGTGGTAATAACAAAATTAATAAAAAGAATCGTCAAGAGTCGAAATCCAAAGGACAACCCCNCCCCCCCCCCCCCCAAAAAAAAAAACACACACACAAAGAAACAAAAAAAAAACAAGAAAACAAAACAAAAACAAATTAGATGCAATACTACTAGAAAACTGATTTCATTTATAGAAACATTTCATATATCATGTTTATAATGTACAATGTTTCTACATGTTGGACGGATTTGAACGTGGTCAAAACACTACAAAAAAGTTATGTTTTGTTCTTAGGGTGGATTTTTTCTGCAATTAATTTCCCCTTCGGTGCAATCAAATAAAAGAGATGTGCCCCATTTGTAACTCCATAGCCAATTAAGGGCAGTGTTTTTGCAGGAGGACATGCTCCTTTAATGAAACTAATACATAGACTTGCAACACATATAATATTGACGATCTTCTGATGATTGATGAACATTGACGATGAAGGTCTCTATAGAAAACGTATAGGTTCTTAAACATAAGAGATAACTTTCATGAGTGAGAAATTCTGTCTTTTACGAGTAAAATGAGGGTAAAATCCACAGAATTTCACACACTATCGTAAGTATCCCAATCATTTATTTTGTTCGAATGTAAGAAACTTTTTCTTCCGTAAAATACAACGATCTAAAATTTAGCATTCCTTGAGGAATTTTCAGCTTATTCACAGTTCATGACGGTAGCATGATGGTAGCAACTCTGACGTCGAACAAATCGACGTTTACCCAGGAAAGTTCCTTTCTCATCCTACCTGTAATGCTTTCTATGTAACCAAAATCTGTGTGAGATTTTTCTTTCTCACACTACCTGTAGTGCTTTCTATGTAGCCAATGGCTGGGTGAGATTTTTCCGTCTCACAAACCCATTTTCCGTCTCACCCAACCACCTGGGTGAGAACACCTACACGATCTTTTTCCCACGGTTTTTGTGCCCGCTTGACATTTAAATTGCACTTGTCTTCTTGTTTTTGTTTTTTTAGATAAGCACATTTTCCAAAAAGACGACTTATAAAGCTGTGTCTTTAACTCTTGACACTTATCATATGTACCAGATAATTCTGAAAATAATGTAATACTCAACAACATTCAAAAATCCCGCTCGAATCTTATGACGTCATAAAAAGGGACGTAACTCCCGCAAGTAAACAAAAGTGAGCAAGGTCAAATTTCAGAACTAAAGATTTCATTGGTATAAGTAAACGCAAATGAAAAGCCAGAGTAAGCCAAGTAAATAATTGTGTAATGTATTATGTTTTGAATTATTTGAAATCCAACATTATGCTCGATAGTATGAAACATGATGTCCAATGTCATTGTAAGAATGAGCAACTGCCCGTTCGTGTTGGCAGGGTGAGAAAACAAATCAAACACGGGTATGTGTGCGAGACCAGGTAAATCTCACACACCCTCGTGCAAGATTAGGAAGTCTCTGACTCGGCGAAGCCTCGTCAGAGACAACCTTAATCTTGCCCTTGGGTATGTGAGATTTCCTTGTCTCGCACACCCACCCGTGTAAGATTCATATTGTCTCACCCGTGGTTGATACAGGCTACACGCACATTTTCCCGCCAAATATGAATTTAAGTTTGTCGGTTATTCGAAACATAATTAAAGTCATAATTATTGCTACACTGATGTGTTTTGTGCTGATAATGTTTCAGTCTGTAGTGTGATTTTACGGAAACCTAAAAGCTAAAATTGGCTTTTAAAAATCCCGCGCTCGAATGTTATGACGTTGCAAAGAAAGGGACGTAACTCCCGAATGTTAACAAACGACATGAAGGTGAACTTCAGATTTTCTGACATATACGAGAAATTACAGCGTAAAAATACAATAAACAAAACTGGCAGGACAAGACTAGAAAATGATTGTGTAATGTGTTATGATTTGAATTATTTGAATGTAACAGTATCGTGTTATTACGCCTGGTCACGAGTGACGGTATGTCCAATGTCAACAAGTCATTCGTGTTGGTAGGGTGAGAAAAAGAATCAAACACGGGTTGGTGTGCAAGACAAAGAAATCTCAGACACCCGCGGGCAAGATTAAGCAGTCTCTGACTCGGCAAAGCCTCGTCAGAGACATCCTTTATCTTGCCCTTGGGTGTCTGAGATTTCCTTGTCTCGCACACCCACCCGTGTAAGATTCTTATATTATCCCACCTCGGACAAGGGAATCCATTGATTTCGAAGTGAAAGATTTTTCTTTCTTACACAGGGGGATGTAAGACAAACTACACGCGTATATTCCCGCCATTTATATCATAACAGTAAACACAACTTAGTCCACATTAATCTAAAAGTATATGATTAAAAGCATGAAATGTTATATTGATACCTTATAACTGCAAAATTTGAATTGAAACACATCATAAATGACTAAATCGTGGGCACCGTAATAACCCCGGACTCGGACTTATGACGTCGTGGAAAGGGAAGTAATTCACTGATGTCAACAATGGCGTTTCGACGGTGATTTGTTTGATTTTGTACATTATATAATAATATGTATATTATTGTATCATAGTATTTAATATTTGCAATGTTTTTTTTATTTGTATATTTATAAGAGGGCCTTTATGAAAATTAAACAAGTTCAAATTGAGTCTCTTTCTCTAAATAAAACATTTTTTCTTATTCCCTTACTTAGCGAAATATGGTGTGATTGCAATCACAATCAGTACATACATAGCGAACATCTGTCAATCTTTGTTGCAAATACACCTGTCAATCATTTTGAAGCTTATGAAAAAAAGGGGCGGATTTTCTACATTAATTATTTTTAAAAGTAAAATAAAAGATTGAGTAATAGAGTAAGTTGCAACAAGTAAATAATTAGGGTAATATTAAGAATTTTTTAATTTAAGGTAGATAGACACTGTTGCGATGCGCAGTGCAAGTGCGCATTTGAAAAATACAAGGTAGAATACGGCTTTGCCGGTTTTCCCTTGTGACGTCACAATTGATTGACTAATATGAGACGTCATATTCATTCCATTTTGCCGCGAACTAACTCCCTTTTCCAGTGAATATTGTTTATTACGGAAACTTTGTAAAATATCCCCGTTAAAAGCATGGTGACATATACATTATTTCGTTGTAACCAAAAGATCACATCAAAAACTTTACATTTACAAAAACACATAAAAAAATTCTCATAGATAAAAGGATCATTTTTATTAAGCTGAAAATTGCCTTTCCATATTTTTCCCGTGCATTCTTTGTAAATTCAGGTGAAAAATGGCTAAAAATGAGCAAACGTAGACCTCAGTTCTAGAAAAATCAAGCATGGTGACCCATACTTTTTATTACGGAATACGGAATTCAGGTTATAGGATTGGAACTTCAATTGTGCCGACTTATTACAAAATCTCATGGGCTTGAATATTAGTCTCTATCTACCTTAATTCTACCTTTTTTGTGTGTTGTCTAAATATCCGACTTGTTTTCCTGTTTTTGTAATTACAACATGCCAGGTTACGTCCTACACATGCTAACACATGTTGATGTACGAAATGTAGCGCATACAAAAAATTGTTTCCGATTTATTTAGATTAATAGATTTAGATTATTACATGGCATTTTTCATATCAAGTCCTTTATCAGCCCAAGGTCTTTCTATCAGCCTGAGAGCCGTTAGGCTCGAGGGATGATATATGACCGAGGGCTGATGAAGGGCGTGATATGAAAAATGACATGTAATGATGTTTTTATCATATACTTCAACAAAAGAAACAAGAAATCAACTGAAAATATTTTGAAGACTCAGATATATTCATTGTCGGAAAATAGTAAATTTATTTGACGAGCTTGAGAAACCGGTAGAAATGCGCGATTTATATGTTACGCAGCGAGAACAAATAAATGTGATATTTCCCGACAATGAGTGCGTATGTTTTTTATCCAATAATTATTGGAACTTTATCTAAAAGCGAATTCTTAGTTAAGCGGAGCTTGGTATATCCATGACGTCAAAGGAGAATTTACATTATGACGTCAAGATATCGGAGTTTTCTACCAGTCGCTGCATATGGTCTTCGATCAAAATCGTTGACCGGTTACCAGCATGCCTTACAACTACGAAAAAAATATTCGTAGGGTCATAATATTGTATAGTAAATACTACCATAGCAAAAAAAATTACAATACTTGTATTTTTGTTATTTAATATTATTTGATAAAACAGCATTGTATGCAGTGAGGTGAAAAATAGCATTTATTTAGTCCAAGTATATGATAAACCACTTTATTACAGCTTATAGGTTGCATAACATGATAAGTTGTTTTGTAACATAATATTCATATACAGCACCAATTTACATCATAATACTATATATATACAATGTCAGTCTGTGTTTAAACAAACTAGTATGGCAATCGATCGAAGAACAATTGACAGGTCTTTCCGGGAAGTTGCGTCATAATGTTCTAATTACTGATTCATCGTTATAACGAACATTAAAAGCCGCTTGATACGTACATTGATTGACCTGGAAACATGAAAAAAGATTTTTAACTGTGACCTTGACGCGTCACCTTGACCCCATTTTGAAGGTCACGTGTTCCTGGACATTTTTCGTATTGAAAGTCTTTTTGTATTTTCAATGGTATTTGACCTTTAAGCAAAAACCAAAAATCGGACATCAAAGATCGATTATTGGTCCATAAGCCGAAAACGGCTAGTCTAATAATTTTGGACCCAATGTCACAAATGCAGATCTTAACAAGACACACATTTTCTCCATATATTTTTTTCGCTATCTGTTTCAGAGTTAATCCAATAACAAGGATTGATCAGATAGTTCAAAGTTCTTTTTTAGATGTAACAGATATCACCTAAGATGAATCGAAAAGGTTCTGCAGCCCTTTTCACAAAATATCTTACGACAAAGTTTAATCGTAAGTCAATATGAAATGTTAAAGACCTGCGACTAATTTTTATCGTAAGATTTTTTGTGAAAAGGACTGCTGGTTTCTTTCTATTGCCGTTTTCAAGAAAAATGACAAAATTTCTAATGGCCATTACTCGTAAATGGTTCGTCGTAGTACAACTATTTCAAATTAGGTCCGACTTAGGGCCGTTTAAGGGCCAATTTCTCGTTAACACTCGGAGTTCGGGCTTTAAAACCTGCGTCAATCGATTTCGCGACCTCGATTTACCCTAGTTTGATATATAATATGTCATAATTGACAAAAATAACGCTGAAAAATCAGGGGTTGCTTAGAGTAGTATATATGCGGTTTTCCTATGGCAACGCATCGCCGCAAATGATAATTTTGAACCGCATATATACCACTTCAAACATTTTGTCCAAATTGGAAAACTTTATGACGCAACTTCCGAGAAAGACCTATCAATTTCTTCGAACTATTGACATACTAGTAAATTCTAGTCTCAAGTGCATAGGTTTTTACAGTATTAGTTGAAAGATATTTTCTCATATTTATAACTTTGATAAATGACAAACTGGGCACTTAATAATTTTATAAAACTTGTATTTTTTCTAAAAAAAAATGTACAGAAAACTGTCACATGCATGGCTTCATATTTCTTCTTACAACAATTAAACTCGAGTCTGCTTTCTAAATTAATGTCATCACAAAGATAATGGCATGATTAAAATGTGATAAAACAAACGTGTTGTCAAAATGTTTCATTATTTTGTAAGAAATGGAGAGTGATAACAGATTTAACGTTTTAAGTGATTGTATAATATAGCCTTAAACTGTCATGTGATATTGGGAAGACAATGTCTGGTCTTCGTTAGGACTATTGGATACAAATAAAATGGAATACAAGTATTTTCATTATGCATTAAATTCAAAATTAAAGACTTAATATATTGGGGAGAAAATGGACTACACGAAAATAAGCAATACGCATGAATTTTGTTATCGAATAAGGGAAGCAGTTTTGTCGATTGCGATTGATTGCTTTTTATGAGTGGTTGTGGAATGATGCTTCTTCAAGAAGAGAAATATGTCACTTAATCACTTAATCTGAAGGAATGGTAGATTTTCTGCAAAATTTGGAGCATAGGGTTTTAAACATTGATGACTCAATCAGGCGTGTTGTTGCAACGGTCAAACGAGTGGTAAAAATTTCATTTCAAAAAGATGTAGTTTTACACCCCGATAGACTGACCACAGAGGAAGAGACATAGATGATAATTGACTGACAGACGATGTATGTGGAATAATTGGTTTACGGTACTGTCTAACAGGATTTTATTTTTTGGATAGTGATATTATAGTGCAACCAATCAAATGTAAAATCTTCTCAGGGAAGTACTTTCAATTAATTATTCGATCAGTGTCTTTTATGGTCTGCTGTCAATCAACGTGTTTAAAACTATGGACTATCTCCGTCTTGCATACCTCTGTCGTAAAATTTTAGGAGGAATCGTTGGTAATGTGTTCTCTATTAGCTAAACCACAGATTTCGGATTACGGATTTCGATAAGGTTTTATTTGTTCTGCACTGAAGAAACATAAGTTGTCGAAATGGCCATATGCGGAAACTAAATTTACAGTTACTTCGGTACTTCGTTATTTAACAACTGCTAGTATGTGAAAGTCCTTCGGATCGGTTTGGCGTGTAAAATTACATCTCTGGTATGAAACTTTTGCATCTCGCTTAACCGTTGCAATAGACGGCAATCTACCTAAAATCGAACCGTGTGGTTCATTTTCCTTAAACATTTCATATTTAACCTTACTATCAAGTTGCATCAATTTTGTCAAATTCAAACTGACCTTATTACAATACTTTATAATACTAAACTTCAAGACTTGACCAAAAAAAACATGCATTGGTACTATAATGCACAACAAAGCTAGAGTGTCATGTTTGTCTCCAATTCAGAGTTCAGGACTTTCAGGACAGTTTCTAAATTTTCATTTATGTATTAAAATATTTTTGTTATTGATACCACAATAGTGATATCATTATGATTATTATCTTGTCTTTTTCAGGGAACGTGTCGCAACTTGACATGTTATCCTGGGAAGTACATGAAAGGAACATCCTGTGTACCGTTATTTAATGTTACTAGAAACATGCGTTATAGTATGGGTTTCATGTTTGACGGTTTGTATAAACATGACCTCATTACCTTTGACCTTCTTAACTGTATAGGTCAAAAACTGGTTAGTTTGATAGAACATATAATAGGCAAGAATTCGCTGAGTAATGTAAAACTGACATCTTATTCGCTTCGTCTTTGGTCCAATGTTCCATGCAATACTAGGACCAAATTATCAACAATTATTGAAGGCGTTGTAGATATATTTATACCAACACCAGTGATTCGGATAGAATTGGAGAAAAGTTTTTTGAACATCTACAATCACCCTTTCAAACTTAATTGTTCTGAACACCAGGCGAAGCAAATCGAAGTTCAAAGGTCTGACGGAAGTGGCTTCAACGATTACAAAAGACTCAAAATAACGAACAAGACAAAGACTTGTCTCTGGAGTGAGAACTTCACATCTGGTATAGGTCCTATAGAGCTATATCGTTCATCATTTATTTCTTATATATTAATTTGTCGACAGATCTACTTCAAAAGACAAGAGTATTTCTATGTGAACGAAACGAATTACGTTTATCTTGTAAAACACGACATAAAGCTGCGTTTTGATGACGTATTCATCAATGAGAATGAAGAAATGTCTGTTTGTTATGATGATATTAAAATACATTTAAAACGTGTAAAAACTATCAAGGAAATAGCACTCGAAATACTTACTATAGTGTGCACATGCATATCACTTTTTTGTTTACTTGTAACCTTTTTCACATATTTTTGCTTTGAATCTCTTAGGACGTTACCTGGCAAAAATAATATGTGTCTTATTTTCTCCCTTTTTGTTGCACAAATATGCTTGCAGTTCGGGGCGATATGGAAGGAACATTTCATTATGTGTAAAATTGTAGGCATATGTCTCCATTTATTTTGGTTATCAACCTTTGCATGTATGAATATTTGTTCGTATCATATGTATCATGTTTTCACCAATTTGACAATTAACCGTGATAAGGCAGCAGAAAACAGAAGATTTATGAAATATGTATTATATTCATTTGGATTTCCCTTATTAACCATTCTGTTAAATGTGGTTCTTCATGTCATAACATCCAGAGGTCATAATACAGGGTACGGCTTTCAAAAGTGTTTTATTTCGTATCGGCTGTCATTAATTGTTTCTTTCATTTGCCCAATATCATGTATTTGCGTTATTAACATAATATTATTCTGTATAACAGCATCTAAAATTCACTCAAGACCAGCTATCCAAAGCACTAGACGCGATAGAAATGAATTTATTATATACATTAAACTGTTTGCATTGACGGGTATTACATGGATAACTCAGATCATTGAATCATTTTTCCTGTTGTCACCTCTGTCCTTCATTGTAACATTATTGACTGGACTTCAAGGACTGTTTATTTTTCTTTGCTATATGTGTAATAGAAGAGTATTAACAATGTGTTTGAATCCGTGTTTCAAAAAGGTACCGAAATCTGTGTGCAATTTGTCAGACTTGAAGCAATCAAAAAACTCTAACTCCTTGTCAAGTAAACCTGTTCAAACACGATTATGATTACACAATGTTAACTCTAGCTACTCTTTGTAAGAAAACCTGCAATCAAAGAGAAAAACATTTTCTCACTAATATTAAACAATAAATTGTATTAAAACAAGCAAAAAAAAAAGATTTTGTTTCCAGTCTTTTTTTTTAGCCTGACTACGATGCATTTTGTTATTTGCCTTTCAAAACACTCCCTTTTATTCGTTTGTTTTATTACTGATTATTAAGTCTCCCACACGAAATTGGGAGACTTGTCGTTTTGGTTGTTTGTTATTTATTTATTGAAGTTTGGATGCCTCGTTACTATTATGTTTTTGTACATTTGCGTCCCAAAATAATTTATTCCACACTTTTTAAAAACCTGAACGATATACATTTTCGTCTGAGGTAAGTGACACAGAGGACGAGTAGTGAGAAATGATTCTGAAATCATATATTCGTTTATTGCAGATAGGGAAGTTTGCGATGTTTTAACTTTGCTTGTCAATCTTACATTAGCATACAAATTCTGCAGATGAATGGTGCATCCGTTAATCATTTCTCACTACTTATCCTCTGTTTGTCCCTTACCTCAGACGAATATATTTATGATTTTGAGTAGGCTCATTCATCACATTTTTGAATTTGTGTCAGATTTCGGAATTCCTCTGGTATTCTCCAAAACAATGGCTTCAAGAATTTTGCACATGGACCCAAACTTTTTATTTTAGGAATATCCTCTATAGGTCAAATTAAGACACCTGAAAAGCTTTCATAAAATTCTTGATATAACTTCCTAGCTTTTAGACAAAAAATAGTCCTAATGTTAAATCAACGGAAAATCCAGAGAAATCTATTTCCCGCCAAATTTTTAATGTCTTCTATCTCCTTTAAAAGCACAAGGACGTATATAGTTCTTTCTACCATTTCATTAAGTCTACAATGCTTTATCAATTTAAATAGGTTTCAAGAAATCCTTGATATAAACAACATCAGGGGTGAGTCTCCTTATTCGGCTCTTATCAGCACATTAAATGCTTATCCAGAGTTTTCAGTAAGCCGTTCAGGTTTTTCGTGCCCCTTAGACGATTATATATTTATCTATATAAATCGTCTGAAGTTTGTGACAACTCTACATATCGTCGTATGTATCTGCAGTATCAATATTTTCACAAGGTAAAAACAAAGAAAACCTGAAAGATGACAATTGCCGCCATTTTTGTTTATGTCTATTTTTAGGAAACCAAGTTTCGGTTATTTTAAGAGCGTCTAGGACACCAAGGACATGGAAGACATGGTCAGCTGATTAATTTCATATTTGGGTCGAAGAATTTTAGAATGATATTGGACTAAAGTTTTATATAATTTGAGAAAAAATGTCATTAATTCCTTTGGTTACTAAGTAATTGGGGTAATAACAAATTACCGAACAGAATTGTCAAGAGCCAAAAACTACGAGGCAGAAAGACAAAGAAGGTGGAAAAACAACCGGACAAATTACCGGCCGCAATGGTCCTGACTTGGTACAGGCATTTCAAAAGAAATTGCGGGTTAAACCGTTTTTATGGAACGTCCAACTTCCCCTTCCATTGCGGAAGTGTCCAGTAGCAACTCAACAGCAATTGCTACTGAGAGGTCTTAGACAGTCAAAAGTAATGATTATCCCAGTATTTAAAAAGAATCTTGAATCAGAGTTCGGACCAGACTTCAATTTTTTTCCTCAAGGGACTGATACCTATGACTTTTTAATGATAACATGTGTACTAAATGCACATGAGACAAAGTCCCTACAAATACATGGTAGAACCAAGCAAAGGAACAACGCTTTTATTGTTGTTCTTCATCTTGAAGTCAACATGAGGCCTTCGACACTGATGTTGCTAATACTTAATGGTAAGCTAAAGACGGCCCTAGGACCGGTTTGAATGGAATTCTTTGCTAAATATAAGGCGGTTACGAAGATAACTTTGTTTAATGAGAAAGTCTGTATAATTTATGCTAACGCACGCGTAGCGAATCAACTGTGAAACACACACTCTGTAAGCAGGAGAAACTGGTATATTACTGTCCATATCAGGGATTTTGATAATTTTGAAATCAAAATCGTCCCTTTTGTCGTAAATTTTAGTACTGAGATGACTACTTTCGTCAAATTCGTGATGTAAGTCCAAACCAGATGTAGATCTAGTGGTAAAATCCGTAGTGTTGACTCAAGACCGTACAAGACACACCAGAGCAACACTTACCTTTTTCTTAACAATGATGACCGATATGAATGTATTCTATGCAACAATGCTTAGTAATACACGATTTGACTGTGTAGATGCTACCGATACCAAACGCCATTTTTACTCTACTGGTACTACACTTTATTGATGCACCGGATCTCACTCATGGTTTTTTTTATTGGGCCTATGTTGTTCATCTTTGTATGAGTGATTTGTCTTAAATTTTCTTTTCTGTGCCATTCTCATGTTATGTCTTTTGTTTCTTTTTTCCCGATGTTGCCATTGTACTTGAAGTATACGTTTTAGAATACTCCAGGGTGTATAAGCTTGTTCTGTATCAAATTGTTTTGTCTGTTTTCTATAAAAATTAAATAAACTTGTCATCATCACTTCAATTATTGATATATCTATTAGGCAATTGAGTTTCATGGAACAAGTTTTCACGCATATCTACATACAATGGGCAATCTTACTTCCTCAATAATATCACTACTTTTTCTTTTACCTCACTTGTCTCATACCTCCCTATTTCAATGCGTGAGGGGACAACGCCAATGCTTGATTTTGCAAACGAACTTCTATAACGACTTGAAATAATTTCACTTAAATACATTTCTGATTCATAGATTGACATTGAAATTATATTGATTAAATGCACATGAGACAAAGTCGCTAGAAATACATGGTAAAACCAATCAATGGAACAATGATTTAATTGTTGTTCTTTGTCTTGAAATCACAATGAGGCCTTCAACAATGAGCCTTGCTCATACTTCCTGGTAATTCCAGACGGCGCCTAGCACCGGTTCAGCGAAATTCATTGACAGATCTTGAACAACGCTGCATTTTTGCTCTTGGACATGGATGCAGGATCGTCAACAAACATAAAAATAACTGGGAAGTGTTCGTACATTTGATGTCATCCGTTACCCTACAAAAAGACTAACAGAATACAATCACAACATATAAACATCCACAAGACATTCATTGGAGTCAATCGCAAGCTTGGCATTATAAAATAGTGCGATATTGGCACTATAAACAGGTGGTAAAAAATTATCCAAAAAAATAATAAAATGCCAAAATTCAAAAGTATGATAGTATATCCATATGAGAAAATCTCTCAAGAACAAGTACACCATACCTGAAATACACAGGGAGCATAAATCTCTTACACCTGTTTAAATTAGTCACATGTCCTCACTTTTTTAGCTCAAAGATAAGATTATATTTTACTAATCAGCTTAATATTTATGAAATGAACAATCCTGTAATTGAGAAATATCTTGTTCAGATAAATTCTATCAAGTCTTGTTCATGGATCCTGTTGTAACTAATAATTCATTTTACTTTGGTACGATATAGGTACTTGAGTAGGATCAAGCTGCCCTCGACAAATAAATAACAATTCAATACATATTTATAATTATCATTTCAGTTTATAAAATGTAGGATGGAATTAACATATATTCTAAATCAGATTTCAGTCAAAGTAACTCTTGTAATAGAATTCCCTTCCTCAATAACATCTGTGTACGTCGAACTTTGTACCAGTTGGAATTAGCCATTCATCCTAGCCTGGATACTTGGAAACATCTACTCCAGATTTTTTCAAATGAATAGTTAATTCTATGGGATATTTCTTTGGATTGGACAGATTTATACCTCTGTCGTGTAGTCTTTCATTCCTTGATGTTGTAGAGAGAAATCATTGTGTTATATAAACGTCGTCATTTTTATACAAGTAGTCCATAAATTGTTGTTCAAACCGATAGACAGTTTTAGGATTTTCAAGAGGATGTTTGATCAAGTAACTTTGAACTAATGTAGCCTGGTAGAAATACTCATCAACATCATTACCTAAAATATCTAAAAATTCTTTATTGTCATGTAAAGGTTTCTCCTCTAAAATTCTTTGTACATACAAGTTGATAGCTGAGTTTTCAGTATATTTATGCGTAGCAAATAACTCTGCTTTTTTCAACATTTGTGTTCAAGACATCCATCTTGTCATTTATGGATTAGGTGCTGTTTCATACTCGCTTTCTTTCAGTGCCATGTAGCGATCAGCGCATACATCAACATTTTTTGATACAGCGTTAGTATCTAACAGTTCTTTATACATCCTTTCATGTACTGCTGTGTAACCTGTTTTCGGTCTCGTACATTTGGTTAAAGCGCCACCTCGGTTACATCGTACCTTGGGTTTGAAACTTATACCTTCCAATTTTCCACTTTGTCTTATGAAAAAGAAAGGAAATGGGGTAAATGTCAAGGAGACAACATCCCATAACATCTAGGGGTCACCATATGGTCTTCAACACAGTGAGGAACCTCACACCATATGGGAGCCCTCAATGGCCCCGAAAAGGTAAAAAAGTGAATAAATCAATGGAAACAAACCACATCCAATAACCCAAATATCGAGAAACTAAAATTTTCTAAGAAGACAAGGACAAGCCAATGACCAACATATTCCTGACTTGGGACAGGCGCAAAAATTGCGGTGGGGTTAAACTCGTTTTCTTGGATCCAAACCCTCCCCTATGTGTGGTGAATGGCTAAAAATAAATACACAAAAAGACTCACAGTAAAAATCAAACTAGAAAAAAGTCCAACTTATCAAGACGAGTACCCTTACAAAGAAGAACATAAAACATGAAGACAATACATACAGGTACTGCCCGGACAAATGCTCGCAGTTACTGACAGCTGGCTAAGGACATAATTTCCGTTGACTATGATATCAAGCCTTATTACATATGAAATTTCAATTGAAATACTTCTAAATAGATTTGGTATAACAACATCATCAATTATGAGAGAACATGATATTGTGCAATGCCAAATACTGCCAATATGAAAAATTGTTTAAATTTAGTTATGGGGTAAAGCATTTAGGAGATGATCTATATTTTTGCCAACAAAAACCAGAAGTAAAGATTTAACAACAATGCTGTATTTATATCCTTTATGAATAAGTTTGTTCAACAGATTAATAAGTTTGGAAGGACAATTTTTGAATTTTAAGATGTTTCACGGACTGCTGTGTGATTCTTACTGCCGCTTCCATCCCTTGCTTTATTCCAAACTTAATGCCATTTTTGATTCCTACTTTCGCTATATCCGATAAACCCGTTGCTGCACCATCTGTTACTATGGTAGCAG
>MJUU01008466.1:78689-95065 GCA_002080025.1 Modiolus philippinarum | reverse complement strand
TGTGTGAAGATACATTTAGTGGGTTTAATGGTACTCGCCGCATGTGGGAGATTTTGGTTTGCAATCAATTTTTTTTATGTATTATTTTTTTTCTCTCTTACCCTGTGGGGTTTTTGGTGCTTTCACCAACTTGATGTTATATTTGTAACCAATAAAGCACCTTTCGCCAAACAATACGGAGTCGTTGTCAATTGTATTACGTGAGGTCGTTTTATAATTTCGTGATGTCAATTTTCTAATACATTATCTCGTGTTTCCTTTACGTTTTGTCGTTTTAACATTGCGTTATGTCGTAAATACTTTACTTGTTGTCTTTTTTCTATTACGTGGCGTCGTGTTTTCATTCCATGATGTTGTTTTTTTATTACTTGGTGTCGTTTTTTCATTACGCTCTATCGTTTTATCTTTACATTATGTAGTGATTGTATTACGTTATGCCGTTTTATAATTTCGTGATGTCGATTATTTATTACATTATGTCGTTTTACCTTGACATTATGCTGTTTTATCATTACGCTATGTCGTTTTACCATTACGTGTTGTCTTTTTTCCATTACGTGTTGTCATTTTTCTATTACTTGGTGTAAGTTTTTCATTACGTGGTGTCGGTTTTTATTTGGTTATGTCATTTTGTGATAATGGGCTGTCGTTAAATAAGCAGAACATTCCTTAAGTTTTGGACTTTTAACATACTATGGAACGCCATAGCTGTCTTATGATGTAGATATTTGTTTACATGTTGTCACTTTCTTATTACTTGCTGTGGTTTAGTAATTACTTTCTGTCATTTCATCTTTACTTTTTGTGATTACATATTTACTTTATGCTATTCCGTATTTCGTTCTGTCAGTTTGTCTTTACTTTATGTCATTTTATATTTACCTTTTGTGGTTTTATATTTACTTTATGTCGTTTTATATTTGCGTTGTGTGGTTTAGTCTTTACGTTATGTGGTTTTGTCTTTACGTGCAGTGAATTTTTAATTATGTGATGTCGTTTCATCTTTACGTTGTGTCGATTATTCTTTACTTTCGCTATACTTTTGTTTTCTGTACTTGTAGTAAGTTATGCTTTACTTGTGGTCATTTTTTATTACGTACAGTGATTTCATCTTCACGTTATGAGGTCGGGACCGGAACATTTAAGTTGAAAATAATTGACCTGCAGCCCTTTTCACAAAATATCTTACGATAAATTTTAATCGTAAGTCATATGAAATGTTAAAGACTTACGACTAATTTTTATCGTAAGATTTTTTGTGAAAAGGGCTGCAGGACCGTATTATTACGTCAACCACGGTTAATAACGATGATAAAATAGATACATTTTCATGGCTAATGCTGAGGGGGGGGGGGGGCGAATGGGGGTCTCAGCCCGATTTCCCGTCATAAAAATGAGCAAATTCCGAAATCCTGGACATTTTTTGCGAAACGTGCCGACCCGGAAGATTGTTTTTAAGAAACAAATTTTTGCCAATCCCGATAAATTTTACCTAAGAATCCCGGTCCCCGGGTCTAAAAACACCCCTTTCCCGTGTCCCGATGGCATTTTCATCCCGAATTCCCGGCCTTAAAAAATGGCCATCCCGATTTCCCGAGGCTAAAATTGGTCAATCCCGGCGTCCCGAAAATGGTCGCGCCCCCACTCAATTCTCGATAATCGTTAGCTGTAGAGACTGCATGGGATCTTGTGACATGTAGCAGACATTAAGAAAAATATGAACTTCATTTTAAATTGATGAAGAGGCGGATAGGGCAAAGAGAAAGTGTAAGAAAGGAGAGGGGGAATGGGAAATGGGCTAGAAAGAGGGTGGACCGTAAGGGTTTTATCTAATTCCCGAAATCCCGAACTAGACAGAAACTTAAAGAGTGATGAAATCCCGACCCTCCCAAACAAGAAGGGGAGAACGGGAAAAGAACGAGGGACCAGGAAAAGGGGCCTGAAGACAGGAGAAATGGGAGGAAGTTAGGAGAAAATGGATGGGAGCAAGCAGAAAGGCACCCAACTGTCCCCTGTCCCCTGTCCCCTCAATGGTATAAAACATCATTTATTTAACTTACATACGTAATTAATAATGAATATTTGAATATTTGAGTATTGGCTATTTATAGAATGATATATTTAATCTGTTATATCTGTTTAATTGATATTTTCCAAATTTAAAAATTTAAATTATTTTATTTTAAAGTATTTTTTTTATTATTAAAGCCTCTTAAAGTACTTCAAATTTACTATATTTATCAATTATGGACTTTTATTACGAAGTCAGTATGCTATATATGGACCTGTTGGGTTTATATTGACCGAGGACGAAGTCCGAGGTCAATATATTTCTTACTGGTCCATACGGATTTAACATATTGACAGAGTAAAAAGTCCATTAAATATGTAGTTTTCGTGGTATCTCATTACATTTTTGTGGGGACAGATTTTATGAATACCCTGGAAGTTAGCTCGAAATAGAGGCTCTGCTATGTTTGAAGTCTGCAAACTTAACAGAGTGGGATGGCTTCATGAAAGTTTATAGGATGAATATATGCCGATACATCTATTATTTGCAAGTAAAAAAAATCAACAAGCAACGTTAAGGTGCCATGAATACCGTGTGACAGCTGTTTTATAGATTTTTTACTGATTTCAGTGGTTATTCAGCAAAACGTGTCTTTATATCACGATTATCCCTTAATCTTTATTATATGAAAAGCGTCTAGCAATTTTTGATATTTTTATAAAAATTTCCTCTATATGAAAAACAATGAACTTGAATGCCCAACCGGACTGTAGCGTCATAGAAACATGATGTCAATCAACTAAAAATAGCAACATTGCGTCAATATACCCATAAACAGAACAAAAGCTGAAAATACACTAAATATTCTTAAAATCACGTAACCGTTTCAGGCAATGAAATCAATGGGAACCTTCACCATATGTAATATCTTATGATACGAGGTGTTTTGTGACATCCCCTGATGCTAGCACGAGCATATATCTGCACGCTATTCTGGAGCAGACCCCACTCACCAAACGAAATTTGTTTCTTTCATTTGCTTCAGAATTTCGACTGTTACCTTCCATTTATAAAACTAGAGAGAGAAAATGTCCCGCTGTCATTATCCGGTGAGTATACAAGTTTTGGATAAAATTTAACTACTCTGTTCATGTGTCTTTAAGACATATATGATACCCCCGCAGTTGCATATAAAATATGGACATCTACTTTCTAGGCACTTGATAATCAAATTTCAAGAAATTACGCCGATTACGCGTGGTTTGGTAAAGGTAAATGTTTAAATATTAATAAAGGGCTACGCCGAGTGTAGCATGATACGACCGCAGCATGTCGACCACTGAAGTTTGAACAACTGTAAATGAAAAACAGCCAATCAAAGATTGCGATCCCCCACTACCCCTTTTTGGACCCACCCCACTTGTAAAAAAAGAAAAAGACAAGTGTTTTTGAAACTAAATGTTGAAACAATCATTGTTACTGTAAAACACCAATAATATATGGTTGTTAGGTAGAATTTCAAAAACTACAGGTTTCTGAGAATTTCAGAAAATTTACCAAAATTGAATCAAAGATTTTTGTTGAAAATCATCATTTTTACCGTAATTCCAATAATTCCTAATGAAAATATAAACCTCAAAATCAAAATTATGCATAGAGTTCCAGTCGTTCTGATGAGGACTGATTGTTTTACATTTTTGGCCCCTTAAGGGCATGCCCCCAGGGGTCATATCAAAAGTCCGCTATCATCAGTGGAACTTGCATACAAAGTTTCAGCTTCCAAACATGAATACTGCAGAAGATTTCGTTTATTACTGGATATCTCGAAATACAATTTCGATCATTTTTCGACCTGAGGGCAAATTTCAAAGTTCCGAAATCTTCGGCATTGACAACTTTTATAGTGTTACTTATACCCTTATTACAAGGTTTCTGCGATTTAAGGTGTAAGAGGAGTTCCAGCTGAATCGATTTTTTAGTTTTTTGGACCGCCAAGAGGTATGCCCTGAGGGGTCATACCAAAATTACGACACCCTCTGTGAAGTTGCTACATAACATGTGAGTCGATTCCTGAGTTTCATCTTTCTAGCCCAAATGGTCTTAGAGATTTCTTTAATTATTGGATATCGCGAAAATTCGTTTTTGTCCATTATTTGCCCCTAGGACGTTTGACATAAATTCCAAATCCACAGTGCGCTACTTCAGATCATACTCTAGTATGGTGCCAAGTTTCAAATTTGTATCTCTTATAGTTCCAGAGCTATCGGGAAGCATTACAAACGCACTAAAGTACGTACGTACAAACGGACGGACTGCATTACATAATCCCCCCGCTTTCGCTAAGCGGGGGGGGGGGTAATTAAAATGAATGTGGACACAGTAATTTGCATGACACAATAAGGACACTGATTCATTAATTAACTGGACATAAACCAGTGAAAATCAAATTACCCCTTTTAATCCCTTATCGATCGGAAAGTGTAAGTGCTAAGCAAACTCTGTTGACTACCAACTAAAAGCTTTGAAAAGAAAATAGATAAATGGATTGAAATCCAACGAAAAATAAAGATTTCACATATTTTGAAATATTGCAATTTGGAACCTTTGACCCCTTATAGCTTAGAAACTAAGAGCTACGCAAAATCTATATTGAATACAATGAAAAAAGGGACACAATGAGAGAAATCAAAAGAAAAAATCCCATCAAAATCTGATGAAATATAATCATTTCACATATTCCTAAAAATTGCAGTTTTGGCCCCTTTGATCTTTTATAGCAACACAAAATCGGTTGACATATGACTGAAAGCTTACAATGAGAGAAATCCAAAGAAAAAATTTCATCAAAATCTGATGAAAAATAGAGATTTTACATATTTCTAAAATTGCAATTTTGGCCCCTTTGACCCATAAGTTCGGAAACGGTAAGAGCTAGGCGACATCCGTTGGCATACTAATGAAAACTTACAATGAGAGCAATCAAAAAACAAAATATCAAATCTGATGAAAAATACAGATTTCACATATTTCTAAAAATTGTAATTTTGGCTCGGAAACGGTGAAAGCTACGCCGAATTCGATGGCATGCTACTGATATCTTACAATGAGAAGAATCCAAAGAAAAAGATCCCATTGAAATAAGATGAAATATGAAATTTTGGGTAATCTGCATGTTTCCAACTTTGGCCCCAGTTGGCCCCTCATAGCTGGGACAGGACACAAGTTATCAAAACTCTGATGGTGCAGCGCTATGTTAATTTTTCATCAGGAATCCATTGCAAAAAAAATGCATTAAAATTGGACTAAAAAAAAAACAAAAACAAAACTTACATTTTTTAGATTCGCCCCCTTTGAGCCCTATTTATTTCATAAACGGTAAATGCGACGTGAAATCCGTCGGCATACCACAGATTGGAAAATTCCTCTGGAGTACACTGAATAAACCCCATCAAAATCCGATAAACAATAAGTATTCTACAGCCCAATATATGAAAACACCCAATTTGGACCTTTTTGGACCTTTTCTTCAAAACGAACGGGGCCAGTATACCCAAAACCAACCAAGCTTTCCTTATGTGCCAAGGAACATTGTGTTAAAATTTCAGAATTCTTGATCAACCAAAACTTAAGTTATCGCACGAAAACGAAGTGTCTACAGACGCCGACGACGACGACGCCGCCCCCGACGCCTCTAGTATCATACCAATATACGACTTAAAAATGTTTTGCAGTCGTATAAAATCGAGACTAAATATTACTCTCAAACTGGACGAAACATTATCAAATGTTACTTAAAATTTAGATGTTTCATTTTTCTCAACCGATTGAAACCTAAGCCAATTATAAGCGAAACTACCGTTCGCCGAGAACTCAGCATACTAGGGGTGTGGAAGTGGGGGTGCACGAAAAATGATTCCAGATCATGTGATATGGTAATTAAATTGTTCATATTTGACATTAGTTTAAATAGATTTATATCAATGATAAATGTTGTAAAAAAGGCCAACAAAACTGATCGTTATAAACTATAACTAGCCTGGGATCCTGACCAAAAATAGTGCGCCGACAGCAAACGGACATGGATCCCTAGGCTTCGGGTATGCACGAAGAGTTTTTTCGACACTCTTATCAAGGTCAAGTCCTCGGACCTTGTTTTGTTTCCAAGTATAGTATCACCCTTGTACTGTATCTAATACGTCTCAATCGGACCCGGCCACCAAATCATCTGTAGTGGGACCAGTTCTGCCTGTGAATCGTGGATGCAATCAAGTTCTAAAATGAGTCCATAATCAAACCACATTTATAATTCATAATATACAATAAAACCACCATCCAATCAGATTTTCGTCAATATTTTGCGGGTCGGATCGGGGGTTCAAGGTTGAACGCTCCTCCCTTTTTGTGTAAAAAATCAAATTTCATGCCTGCTAAAAATGGATAAAAACTGGCAAAAAATCGACCGGAAAGGAGCTTTGCCTAGGAGCCTATTGGAATCCCAAGCTGGATCGGCCGGTGTGTTTTGTAGAAGGGGCAAGTTTTTTTTTACTTTTTTGAAGCGTTTTAGGAACAGATATGGCACTTATGTGGATTGGATCATTTTTTTTTTTCATTTAAAGCTTAAATATTGCATCTCTTCATATCTCTTTTTTATAAGTCGGGAAAGTAACAGTCGAAATTCTGAAGCAAATGAAAGAAACAGACAATATTTTCTAACATCTCGTCTGGTGGGAGGGGCCTATCGGCCTCTTCATCAAATATAATTTGACATTTATATTTCTTAATGTCTGCTACATGTCTTAGTCCCTACATTTAACTTTTATCGAGCATAAGCCATGAAAATGTATCCGTAAGAATACGGTACTGGTCAATTATTTTCAATTTAAATGTTCCGGGCCCCGACCTCATAACGTCAAGATGAAATCACCGCATGTAATGAAGAAATGACCACACCTAAAGAAGAAATAGCCACAAGTAAAGAATAACTCTCTGCAAGTAAAGAAAACAAAATGAAAAGTGAAAGTAAAGATTATCGATACAACGTAAAGATGAAACGACATCACATAATTAAAAAATCACTGCACATAAAGACAAAACCACATAACGTAAAGACTTTAAAACCACACAACGTAAATATAAAACGACATAAAGTAAATATAAAACCATAAAAGGTAAATATAAAATGACATAAAGTAAAGACAAACTGACAGAACGGAACGTAAATACGAAATAGCATAAAGTAAATATGTAATCACAAAAAGTAAAGATGAAATGAAAGAAAGTAATTACAAAACCACAACATGTAATAAGAAAGTGACAACATGTAAACAGGTATCTACATCATAAGACAGCTGCGGCGTTCCATAGAAAATCACCATTATTATTAACATGAGTTAAAAAGTGATCAGAAAAATAAGAAGGAAGGTCACCATGTAGGGCCTTATAAACAAGAAGATTCTTTATACAATTTTGATCTGGAGGTTCCCCTTCTTGCGAGCAGCTTCATATTGAACTTGATTCCTGCTGGGTACAAAAAAACAATATTACCATATTCTAAGATTGGTCTAATAAAACCTAAATATATTTTTTTCTAGAGACATTCGGTCAATATTATAGAACAGGCTTTGGTGTAGATTTCATCAATGTGATCTCTCCAAAGACCTTTAGATTTGACGGTCAGTCCTAAATGTTTATGGGTGTAAGTCTCAAGTTTGGATCTTGATTCCGAGATATGACAACCAAAGATCTTGGAATCATATGCGTAAGTGTCGTACAAATGTATATAAATTCGAACCGATGTTCTTCGGCCGTTCTCAAACATTTAGCAGTTATGGGGTTAATAATAAAGGAAGATCTAGTTGATTTTTTTAATTTTTGCATGAAATTCTTTCTTTATCCGAGAAAAAAGGGTCTCAACCCACGAACGCTCTTCTGGAAACGCAAATTTTGGACATAATCCTGATAGCTGCATTTTAATTGGTGATAAAATTTAGTTAAATATAACTCGACTTTTAACTCGAACTGTAACTCGAACTCGGACTTTAACTCGAACTGTAACTCGAACTCGGACTTTAACTCGAACTGTAACTCGAACTCGGACTTTAACTCGAACTTTAACTCGAACTCGAACTCGATGGTTATTCACATCCGGAATAAAATACACACATGACAAAAACTTTGTTAGCCAAAGTTTACGACCCACTCATGTCTTCTCCATCCTTGGCACATTTAGCCACATTTTTTGGAGAAACAAATTGTCTGCTTTTGAAGTAGAATATGAATATTTTCGTTTGGGAGGTTCATTGTAAAAAGAATAAAGACCTCTCATGGCATCTTATTATATTAAACTGCCGGAAAAGAATTGTAGCAGGAGAATAAACAGAATTAACACAAATCGTATGAATTTTCCATTGCACGCCTGATTACAGTTTTGTTATTATGATATATATTTAAACCGTGATAGTTGGAAGAAGCATTCTTGTTTGATGCCAGTTGGGTGCAGCTGATAGTTGGAAGAAGCATTCTTGTTTAATGCCAGTTGGGTGCAGCTGATAGTTGGAAGAAGCATTCTTGTTTGATGCCAGTTAGGTGCAGCTGATAGTTGGAAAAAAGCATTCTTGTTTGATGCCAGTTGGGTGCAGCTGAAACCAAACAGAAATGGGAGTATCAACAAACTTACCGAGGGGGCAAGTCCATGAGACAAAAAAAAATCATGTGGAAACCACCGGGAAAATTGTCGACCGCAATGGTCCTGATTTGATACAGGCATTTCAAAGTAATGTAGTGGGTTAAACCGGGTTTATGGCATTATGGATTTGAGCCTCCCAAAAACGTGAAAAGGAGCGGACCGTAACCCTTGCCCTGGCTAGCTAATTAAATGACAGAGATGATATTGTTCATTTATTGGTGTATTTCGGCGATCTCACCTACTAGTTTCGAAGTAGTATTTTGTTTTCATTTGCACATTTAGTTCCGCAAAAAAATAATAATAACATAATGTTGAAATGATATTGATAAAAATAAATAATGTTTTGATAGTACGGTGGTATATTTAGGTCATATCATGGAGGTATATAAGTAAGTGAGTCTAAAACGAACAATCCAAGGACAGTTAATATGGGATTTTTGAGTCGTGTTCATTCCGGAAACAAATCTATAATTATACAACAAAAATCAATACATCAATACCTTGAGAAGGAATCACTGATCAGTGAACACTGTTGAGCTATTAGGGTGATTTTTATTTAATCAGTTTGTAGCGCTTCTGGTTAATTGTTTTTCGTCAATTAAAATTTAATTAAATAATTGTCATGTAGGACAAATTATTATTACACTTCAATTTCATAAATAGGTGTTTCATGTTTATATTTCAATAGATCAGGAATCCAGTTATCCATCTTACTGGCATTTTAGGAGATCGTTTCCGCCTTCATTTACACGAGAGGTCCCGTATTGCAACATCGGAAAAACAAAGAAAACATGAGTACAGCAGATAAAAGGAAAATGAAGACACATATACAAAAATAAACAACACGGACTCAATAAAAAAAATTCGTAAAGGTTCCTCGGAACCATGTGTCTCGCCTGCTCAGTAAGGTATCATTATAATCAGGACAATACTAACGTTTATATACTTTCTGTATTCCAAAAAATAACTGGTCTGTAAGAGTTTCAGGAATTTACCAAAATTGGAATCAAATATTTTTACAATTTAGGTATTGAAAATGACTGTTTTCACCAAAATGTATTTAAAATGGTATGGTTGCTAGGCAAAATTTCAAAAAATAAAAGACCTTGAAGAGTTTCAGGAAATTTACCAAAATTGGAATCAAGTATTTTTGCAATTCCATTATTGAAAATTACTGTTTTCATCAATATATTTTTAAAAAGGTATGGTTGCTAGGTAGAATTCCAAAAATTAATTGGTCTAAGAGAGTTCAAGGAAATTTACCAAAAATTGGAATCAAAAATTTTTGCAATTTGCAATTTTATTCATTAAAATGTTTGTTTATTTCAAATTTACTCAAAACCCATGGTGCTAAGAAGAATTTCAAAAAATTGCATGTCTTGGACAGTTCCAGGAAATTTACCAATGTTGGAACCCTGTTTTTTATTTCTTACGCGTTCAAAATTATGCTTGGTATCAAAGAATTGCCTTATTTTCAAAATTATATGCAAAAATTTCAAAAATTATCGGTCTTTGATATTTTCAGGAAATTTACCAAAGTTGGAACCACAATGAAAATTCCAACAGCTTGTTCCATATCTGCACACTGCATGCAGCAAGGTCCAATTTTAATGAAATTCTGTTTAGATGCAAACACTTAATTCACTTTCTTAAGAACTTTTATTTGTGAATTAACATTGAAATATTTTGCAAAAAACTCAGTCCAAATACGCAAAAAATATGACAAAACAAAAAAAAATTCCAATTTTTTCAGCTGCAGATAATTTTCTGACCGTCATCTAAGTTTTGACCACTTTTCAATAAATTCCAATAAGATTTAATACTTTATTGAACTTCTAAAAAACTTTAATCTGTTGGTTAACATTCAATTTTTTTGCAAAAAAAAAACTAAGTCCAAAAACGGAAAAAATACGGAAAAATGAAAAAAATTGATTTCAAAATTTTCATCTGGAGGTAATTTTCAGAACATTTTCTATCTTCTGACCAGTTTTTATGATATTCCAATAAGATTTAATAACTTTATTCACCATCTAAAAAACTTTAATTTGTGGGTTAACATTTAAAAAACTAAGTTCAAATACGGGAAAAAAAAAATTCCAATTTTTTTTTAGCTAGAGGTAATTTTCTGACCATAATCTAGTCCAATTTTGACACAATTCTATGAAGATTTAAATGACTCTATTCATCCTATAACTTGTGCAACGCCGACGACGACGACGGAATTTGGATCGCTATGTCTCGCTTCCGCGACATTCGTCGCAGGCGAGACAAAAACATGGGTGAGATAAATGTCTGTCGAAAATGTCAAATATCTGTTTCTTCTTCAAATTCTGAGAGACACTAATTCGTTCCAATTCAGTTTTAAACTACATGTAGTTGGATTTCTGGTAAATTTACCAGTTTCTCAATCTCCGTTACTTAAAAAGAAAGTAGACGCGAATTTCATGAGCTCTGCTCACAAAAAAAAATGTAGAAGGGAAATCCCCCAAATGTTTGTTTACATTTGTCCAATGCATTCAAAATGTCTTCTGAACGCAAATGAAACAGCGTTAGATGTTTCATAATGTAAGTACTTTGTGTAATTATTCCAGAACTTCCTTGTCGTTATAGGCACGGGGCAGTGTGCTGAACCAACGAAGGCTGAAATCATCATTACCCCTGTAAAATTTGAAAGAATAGCCCCAGCAAGTCCTATCTCGCACACAAGCAGATCCAGTACCGCTAACGGGGAGCATACTTTAAACATTAGGCTATATGTAAAACAGTTCCGATGATCTTCTCAGAAACTAATGGTTCAATTAGTACTTGTCCAATCAGACGCAAACTTAGTCACAATAGTCCTTAGATGGTCCCTACCAAGAAAGTATCCGACAGACCGTACCGGATGGCCGCCAACAGGGAACATAGTTTTCACATTGGACCCTACGAAAACGCATTAAAATATCGCCTTCTCAGAAACTACGAGTCCAATAAGAACCAAACTTAGTCACAATGGTCCTTAAATGATCCCTTTCGAAAAGGTATATGGCAGGTCCGCACTTCTTCCAAGATGGCCGCCAGCGGGAAAGATAGTTTTCAATTGGACCATATGGAAAATACATTCAAAACTCTTTTTCTATGAAACTACTGGTCCAATTACAACCACAACCAAGCTAGTCAAAACGATCCTTAGATGGTCCAATCTATTAATAACAAAAATAGCTGCAAAAGTTGTTCAGACTGAGAAATTCTTTTTATTACTACAACTTGTATACTATATAGTTCTAATTATGTACATCAACACACTTTCTTTAGGATTTTTTTTATTTAAGATTAAGTGATAAATTAAAAGGGAGATAAAAAAAACTAAAGGAGGCGATAATAAACTTAATGTCTTTTGGAAAGTTTTCCATAAAAACAGGATGGAAATGTCAGAATCAAATATTAGAATTTAAAAAAAAACTGTTTTATAAATTTCCAGAAACTCTAAAAGACTTATTATTTTGGGGGTTCTACCTAGCAGCCATTGATACCTTTCAGTAATAGCAGTTCGTTATGATTTAAGCAATTAGTGGGGACAGTGCCTGCCCATTTTTTTCAAAGAGGAACTTTTAATGATTTGATTTCAGCAATTTTATTACCAAGATTATAAGGAAACCACTGCCGTTATTTTAATGGTTGTTTGAACTGGAATGTAATGGATACTAAAGCTTTAAGTTGCTATGGAAACCAAACTATAGAACTGGGATTAAAAAAGGGTAATTTGCTACATATTCCTTTTGATTTCAGCAGTATGTATAAACTAGTTTATAAGGGGAACCCCTGCCATTATCTTTTTGAAAAGGGACTTTAAATATTCTGATTTCAGCAATATGTATATAATTATTGACTAGATTGTAAGGTGAACCTCAGTCCATTTTCTTAGTCCCCTACCGGCTTCGCCGAAGGGGACTTTAGGTTTGCACTCCGTCAGTCAGTCTGTCACACTCAGTTTTCCGGATTTTTTTCTCATACTATCTTATATTTGGTTTGCAAGTCTACCACCATGAGTTACAGATTAATTTCAAGTTTGGTGTCGGTCCATTGATTTTGGACGGAGTTATGGGCCTTTAACTTAGAAAATTTTGGTAAAATATAGATTTTCTGTACTTTTTTCTAAATCATTTCAGATACTAAGCTAATATTTGCTATGTGAATCAACCATTAAGAATAACAGATCAAATTCGAGTTTGGTTCCATTCCATTGATATTTGGCAGAGTTATGGGCTTTGGACGTAGAAAATTTTGGTAAAATATAGGTTTTCTGTACTTTTTTCTAAACCGTTTCAGATATTAAGCTGATATTTGCATTGTTAATCAACCACTATGGGTTACAGGTCAAGTTTGAGTATGGGTTTGGTCCATTGATTTTTGACGGAGTTATGGGCCTTGGGCTCGGAAATCTTTTCTTCTTTAACTATTTTTGTTGGTATAGCAAAGAATTATTCCACCGGTAGGGGACTTCTGTATTGCCTTGCAATACGATCCACACTTGTTTTTTTTTAATTGAGGTCTGAGTATGGGTGGATGGCGGATCACTCAGCTGTCATAGAAACCAAGACAAGAAAACTGAAATTTTAGACAAAAAAAGCACTCTGCTAGATACAGAACACATCTTATTTACGATTTCGGCAACATGCATAGATTATAAGGGTAACCCGTGCCCATTTGTTTTCTTATAATGCTCTGATATGGGTTGTAATGGATGTTGGAACTTTCAGTTGCCAATGAAACTAAATAAGAAAACTGAAATTTTAGAGAAAGAAGTATTCTGCTAAATTTTATGCTTTGTTTTCAGAAATATGTAAACACTTATTAAATAAGAAAACCCCTGCCTTTTTTTTTCTTTTTTTTTTAAGAGGCTTTGTAATGATTTGATTCCAGAACTATTTATCACCCAAGATATAAGGGTAACACCTGTCCAAATTATATTTGAAAGGTGGTCTGCAATATGTCGAAATGCATAACACATTCTAACACATTTAAATATGTTGTTCTCGGAAACAACTTATCAAGTTAAAACACAATGGTATTTTGACGGTATCTTCCAATAAAGGTATGTGGGAGGTCAACACCTCGTCCAATATGGCTGCCAGCTTTAACATAGTTTATATGCACCATAAAAAAAAGTATCTTGCAGTTTCCTACCGCATTCAAAATGGCTATCCGCGGGAGTAAATAGTTTACATTGGACTCCATCAGAATAATTAAGTAATAAGATTGGCCTTTCTTCAAATTTTGCGTCTGTCATATCTTTATCCAATCGAAGGTGGCCTCCAGCAGGGAACATAGTTTAACATTGGACGCTATTGCAAATGCCATTAGCTATGGTCCAGGCGAGCGATATAGGCTCTCAAGGGCCTCTTGTGTTAAAATCTCGGCTTGTTTTGTCGACTTTATATGATATTGAGTATACAAATGTTTTCTTATAGAATCAGTTTTGTTGTTTCTGATTGATATTGTGTATGTGTTATATCAAGAATTAATTTTCTGTTATCCAATCAGAAAATTTGTAAATTAATATTTATTATGAGGTTTGTAAAGTCGTTTATAATTATTTTAACATTCATACGGAGAGGTATTGAATTATTTGAGTTAAACCGTAGTGAAAAAAAAACAACAGAAATGCACGATACTTATTATAGTATACCGTTTTGACGCAATTTTCTTTGTCATATCAATTAAATGTCTTTTTCTCGGTGTTAGAACAATTTGGATATAAAACACTATTATATTTTTCCAAATAATCATATAAATCACGGGCATCAAACCGTTTATCGAGAAAAATGCACGTAATGTGGCGGTCAAGTATTACATCGGATACGTGATGGATCAGGCAACGGTTCCTGAAGGACTAAACAGAGAATTTTAGTCATTTTAAAACTTTAAAAGACAATAATTTAAAAGCAAAATTGAAATCTAATCTGTCAAATTGGTAGTCATCAATGGCTATTTTGGTCTAAAAAAATTACGAATATATCTTGCAGTATTCTGAAAAACGAAAAAGACAGCGCCTTAACTTATGCAATTTTCATTGATATATACCCACATTTGGTCATATTTTTATACAATAGTTATCTTTTTCTCATTATCTGTTATGGTATTCCCACAGATATGAACACATATTGTCTGAAGAAGCTTCAGGATGATGTCATATCTCTATTATATAGTTTTGCTTGGATCGTTTGGACCAAAAAACTTTTTTTAGTAGGGTGCCCAAGCAACGTTTTTTTCGAATTTGGGCTAACGGAACCACATACATCTGCATTATGCATCTATAGGAAGAGGAGACCATGGCGCATCGAAATGGCATTGTCGTAATAATCGATTTTGGTCACATTTTATTTAAAATGGGGTTAAAGGTTAGTTCCCAAAATTCAGGAAAATATCATGCAACTAAAAGTTGCCCTCATTTTACCAACAAACAATTAACAAAATTTCAAAAATTTTGCGTTAATTTACACAGGTACTTCTATAATGATTTGTCAATCATCTCAATTAAACAAGTTTCACGGTTAGATTTTTGCTTTTAAAATATTTACACCTACAATATATAAAGGACGCTCTTACTTATAGTGAACAATAATTTCTAGTTTTTATAGAACCATGGTTTAAAGGAAACCTTGAATTTAATTTTAAGCCTTGCCTCTTTAAAATTTAACAAAATCTTGACAAAATGAATCATATTTTTGTTTTTTGGTATGACTTAAGCCACACCTACTGATATGAAACCTGGTAGAACCAATATGAAACTGAACCAAAACCGTATTATATTGTGTCAATTGACAGCCAAGTGTCAATTTAAATGTGAAAACATTGACATACTCATTAGAAATAAAAATAATAGCAGTATAAAATGTTCCTCGGATTGGAGCAATTCTATCAAGTTAGGAGTAGAGTTATCTCGCTTTGTACGTCTTAAGACTACTTTTTAGATCTACTCTTTTACTTGAATTGTTGATTTCTCTGGAACGGCATACATGTTGGTATTTTTCTTTCCATTCAAATAAAAATATTTCGAAAATTGAGTATAGTAATTTCGATTTCAACGAAAATATCGTTAATTCAGGGTCCGTTTTATTCAAAAATTAACCAGGAAAAATTACAGAAATCAATGAAAGATAGCTTACTCTCTAGTTTTCATATAAATATTTCAAGTCTGTACTTTCACATAAATAGCTTTTTATCAGGATATTAGAGATCTATAATTTTGAAGATATCATACCCCAAACTCTGCTATAGGGTACCCCTTAAAAAGGGAAATTACAGAAACCGTGACCACAGAAACTTTCTACGACAGTAAAAAATTAAAAATTTAATAGTTGTTATATCCTTTAAAACAAAAATCAGCCGTGTGTTATTTCATTAACCCAAACTCGAAAACTATGCATCTTTTTGGACGTTGGGCACCCTACTTTTTCTTGCACGTGAAGGATCAAGCAACGTAAATGTTTGTTCGTGAAGTATCGACTTGACCGAGCCAATGACAATTTGATATTTAATCTGCTGATGCAAGTATATAACCCTGAAGTTTTCGATGATTTAAAAAAATAAGATATAATAGTATGGGTTGTCAAACATCTTGTGCACATATAAAATCATCTCATGTATTAATTCCACTGTAAATGATACCAGACGAGAAGGAAAATATCAAATAAAGTG
>MJUU01008466.1:59543-78547 GCA_002080025.1 Modiolus philippinarum | reverse complement strand
CCAAGTGTCATTTTAAATGTGAAAACATTGACATACTCATTAGAAATAAAAATAATAGCAGTATAAAATGTTCCTCGGATTGGAGCAATTCTATCAAGTTATGTAGACACAGCAGGTTTGCGCCTGTCCTAAGTCAGGAAATTTATTAAGCCTTTGTGTGTCTTGTTTGTTTTTTTAGTTAGTTCACTTTATGTCTATCGGAGTCTAGGAAGATGCTTATTTCGCTGAACTTGATTACTCTTTGATTTAGGGGCCAACTCCGACCTACCGTTGGGTGTGGGGTTACCTCACCGTTCATTGAAGATCTTATGGTGGCTTTGAGTTGTTATTGCTCCCCTTAGGGTCGTTGTCTCTTTGACACATTCCCCGTTTCCCTTCTTTTTCTTACATATGGAGTAGAGTTATCTCGCTTTGTACGTCTTTTAGACTACTTTTATTTCTCTGGAACGGCGTATATTTCATCACCGATTTTTGGAATACATGTTGGTATTTTTCTTTCCATTCAAATAAAAATATTTCGAAAATTGAGTATAGTAATTTCGATTTCAACGAAAATATCGTTAATTTAGGGTCCGTTTTATTCAAAAATTAACCAGGAAAAATTACAGAATCAATGAAAGATATCTTACACTCTAGTTTTCGTATAAATATTTCAAGTCTGTACTTTCACATAAATAGCTTTTTATCAGGATATTAGAGACCCCTACTAATTTTTATAATTTTGAAGATATCATACCCCAAACTCTGCTATAGGGTACCCCTTAAAAAAGGGAAATTACAGAAACCGTGACCACAGAAACTTTCTACGACAGTAAAAAATTAAAAATTTAATAATTTAATAATAATGATAATAATAGTTGTTAATAGTATGGGTTGTCCAACATCTTGTGCACATATAAAATCATCTCATGTATTAATTCCACTGTAAATGATACCAGACGAGAAGGAAAATATCAAATAAAGTGCGATTATTATATATGTTATATTTACAACATGTAATCAAATGTACAGCATAAAATCATAGCAATTACGCGAGAGCTAGCACAAATTATAGAGACTTCCTCATTAGACACAGTTATCTCCATCACCGGCTTATGAGTCAAGGGTTACAAAAATCCGTCTCATACGATTATTAAAAATTTAATAGATAACAGTCCCTTGTGGAAAAATTTGAAGTTTCGTTCCGAACTCTGATTCAAGATTCTTTCTTTACTTATTACTGTGATGATAATTTCTTTTAGCTGTCAACGACTTTTGAATGGCAATTGCTGTTGAGTTACTACCGGACACCACCGACATGGATGGGGAGGTTTAGCTAGCTATAACACCGATTTTACCCACCATTTCTTTCGAAATGCCTGTACCAAAAACCTATTTCGATCCCTATCTACAAGTGGAAACGGTTTCCTGACGGTATGAAGAACATTCATGTAAGCAAAATGTAGGAAAAAGCATTTGAAGTTTTTTTAATTAGTTTCCTTCTACATCATTCTATATAAAATTAAAACATTGATCTGTAAAATTACACAAATTGAAATATTTCTCAAAAATTTATATCTTTAATCTAATTCGTTCTTTGCTTCATACATTCGTCCGTCAAACTGCAGGTTAGATGATTTCTCGGAGACAGTTAGTCGGATCTTCATGAAATTTTGTACTCTCATTGATCATAACAATGACAAAAAATGCAGCAGAATTATGTTCAATTCCTTTTGCAGGATGATGCTTGGGCATCTGTGTCTTAGGAGACACATTCTTGTTTTAAATCAACTATAAAATGCCGCTTTATTGTAATGCTCTCCAAAAATATTAACAGATCCTTATTAGCATATTCTGTTTAAAATTTAGTTTGACTTGATGTTGAACCAGACAGTGTGTGTTTTACTAAGGTATTAGGCTTTCAATTCACTTCAAATTTTACCTCATTACATATTTCATGAGTTAAATGTGGATGCCTAATTTGCATTTGATGAGGTTTAATTATACTTTAATAGTCTTATATCAATTTAGAAATTCCAGACGCCTAAATCGATTTTCAGGGACTCCGGCTACAGAGCTACCGGGCGCGTCCATAGTTGGTGGATAGGGGAATGCCCTGTCTATGCGGACAAGTCAGGTCATAATACGGGAAGCCTGACCGCGAATCATTTCAGCCAAACTGAACGGAGACACGCCACACTCAATGCAGTATACAGACAACTTCTATATTTTTTCTAAAGAGAGCAGAGTAACTTTGGCTAAATTTCCTGCCCCTACCCATTTCACAATATTTTTAGTGGCAATCAAAACTCGTTGCCCCGGTTATCCATTCCACCTTTGTTCTTTCTTCTATTAACGTCGGCGTCCGGTTAGGTAGAATGGTTAAAGTCCATACCTGCTTACTGACATGTTCCACATCAACCATATTGGTATGTATGACGCATTTGCGGATGACAACAACAATGCATGCTTCGGATGCTGACTCTGACCTTACATTTTACACATGAGCGACTTGTTTAGGTAGAATGGTTAAAGTCCATTCCCGCTCACTGACATGTCCCACATCAACCATATTGGTATGTATGATGCATTTGGGGATGACAACATCAATGCATGCTTCGAATGCTGACTCTGACCTATATTTTACGCATGAGCGACTTGGTTAGGTAGAATGGTTAAAGTCCATTCCCGCTTACTGACATGGCCCACATCAACCATATTGGTGTGTGTGATACATTTAGGGATGACAAGAACAATGCATGCTTCGAATGCTGACTCTGACCTATATTTTACGCATGAGTGACTTGGTTAGGTAGAATGGTTCAAGCCCATTCCCACTTACTGACATGTCCCACATCAACCATATTGGTATGTATGATGCATTTATTGACAACAGCAATGCATGCTTCGGATGCTGACTGTGACCTACATTTTATGCATGAATGAATCCATTAAAAAGAATGATTATAGTCCATTCCTGTTTACTAGCATGTTTAAATGTGACAATGCTGCGCAACGAGGTGAGCTTAGCAGGCTGTGGCTGCTTTCTATGTTGTTTTATATGACACAAGTAAATTACATGTACTGTGCATTAAAAGAGCTATGTTGGTTATTAAACCTAGAAATAATCGGTGTTAGATACCGAAAGTGCATTAATGCCTCATATAAAATATACTTCATTTTCAGTATTTTGTTATCCTTTTACATTTATTTTTAAAATGGCAAAAGTTGAAAATTCTAAGATAAAAAACTGAGATTGAAAAAATAAATAACTACGAAAGACTTATATCAAATAATTCTACAATACCTCGAAAAGATTGGTTTAATCTGGCTATAAACTGTGAAGTATGTTAATGTACCTTACTGGTACCAATACGTCTTGTAAAGACAGAGCCACTATAAGTTCTTTTGGTATAAATATGTACTTAGTTAAACGCTTGTATTTATATTTTTATTCCATTTTTATCAACTTTTGTGCTTTATTTGTAATCTGTGTAAGCTTTTTGCGTAAGCAGTTTCATAAATATCTTCAGTATAGTGTGAACAGATGAAAAAATTTACAAGTGAAAAATCGGCTCAAATTAAAGAAATAATCGGCGCAAAAGAAAGAAAAAATCGGCGTAGATGCAAAACGCCGATGTGAAGCGCTACATATAGATTAAATATAAACCCCCTTAGCTCAACGGTGTTAAAAAATTAGTGATTCCCTCTCAAGGAACTGATGTATTGATTTTTTTTCGTTTAATAGTAGCCTGATTTGTTTCCGAGATGAACACGACTCAAAAGTCCCGTATTGTTCGTTGCCTGACCCTTCATGGGCAGAAAATATCAGTTTGTTGATATATTGTATATAGATTTTTTTTTTGCATATTGGTTATTGCAATATCAAAGTTTATCAATATCTTGCAACATTAAGTCTATTTTGTAAATAGAATAATAAAACGAAGAAATAACACCTTTTGTGACCATATCATCGGCTTCACGTAGAAAATGTGGTTGGGGGCCGGTCTGCCTTTGACGTTTTTTTTAGGTATTGTTGAACCATTTTGACAGACATATATAAATTTTAGAAATTTATCCACACAAATAGAATAAAATGGAATAATCATTGACCTTCAGTGTTTTCTTCGATAGAAAGTCCTTCACGAACCGTTGCCTAATCAATCACGCTTAGTCCTTCATGTGCATTTTCTCGATAAACGGAATGATGCCCGTGTAAATGTTTTGGGCTATCCATCTTTCTACACTACACCCCGATACTTCAGTTGCACTAGTTCAGTCAACTCCCGTACATCTACTAGGTACCTAAACTTGATAAGAATCCATACAAACAGATTCATTGCCGGGTCTTCCAGATGCACCACTAAACCTCTTTCACAGCTCCTCACTACTTTGTTGACCGCAGTCAGAGAACTGTAATAAAGCTTACTCCACAAGCGATGTGAATGAAATGTGGATTCTTAAAAATTCCAAAGATCTCCTTGAACAGCTATCCTCAACCAGAAAGTCTAACCCATTGCCATAGCATTCAAACTTTTGACTTTTCTACTCTTTATACAACCCTGCCACACAATAAACTGAAAACAGTAATTACATCAATGTTTCTGCACTAAAAATGGAGAACGCAGATACAACTATTTAGTTATAGGGAAAGACAAGACATATTTTGTTAAGAACCACACTGATTCAAACAAGGAGTACACTGAGACTGACGTAATCAAAAATGTTAGAATTTTTGATCGACAATATTTTTGACGAATTCAGAGGTCGTGTTTTCCAACAGACAATAGGGATTCCTATGGGAACTAACTGTGCGCCTCTTTTAGCTGACTTTTTCCTTTACTCGATCGAGGCCAAGTTTTTACATGGGCTTATTCAAAGAAAACAAAAACATTTGGCCCAGTCCTTTAATTCAACCTCCGCTACATAGACGATGTACTCTCTATTAATAATACTAAATTCAAGGAGTATTTACATCAGATCTATCCCAATGAGCTGGAAATTAAAGAAACAACTGAAACATCTACTTCAGCTTCGTTTCTAGATCTTTTATTGTATAATGACGAAGATGGACGTTTGAAATCTAAGCTATATGAGAAGTATCCAAATTGTGAACTTTCCCTATCTTAGCAGCAATATACTACCTCTCCAGCCTATGGAGTGTACATTTCGCAGTTGATTCGTTCTGTCGAGCGTGTAGTTTGTACAGTGATTTTTTTTGAACAGGGCAAAAACACTGTCCAAAAAGCTGCTAAGTCAGGGATTTGTTCAACCTATATGTTAATTTCATCCCTGAAGAAATTATATGATCGTCACCATAACAGCATTGAAAGATATGACGTGTCAGTATCCCAAATGAAAGTGGGCATTTTCAGCTAGATTCACGTCTTCCCGGATTTGACTACCGACTTTGACATTTTCCTGGATTGACTGACTCACAGTGTGACGGGTGCTGTTAAGAGATCAGGACATGCTTACCCTTCCGGAGCACCTGATGTCACTCTCAGTTTCACTGGAGTTCACGCTGTGAGTGCCTTTGTTTTGAATGTTGTGATTTCTATTTCTGTGCTTTTTATTTGTATAACGTCATTGTTTTCTTTGTCTAACGTCATTGTTTTCTGTGTTCTCGTTTTGGCCATGTCTTTGGACTTCGATTTTTGTAAATTTCACTCCTTTGTTCCTTCGGTATTCTACTGCCGTTGTTAAAGTCATCATTGCACTTTATGTCATGAATAGAACGAGAATCTTTTTTCTCGTTAAACTCTTTACCGAGTTCCACCAGTTTTCGTTTCTAAAAATTTCAGTGCATACTTTTTAGCTCGCCGGGACGAATATCCGGAGAGCTATTGTCATACCCCCGGCGTCAGCGTCGTCAGCAAAAACTTTAACCTTGCTTGTGGAATGGAGACGTTAAGAGATTGGATGTTGGTATTTAGTATGTGGCTTCCTTGTGACGAGAGCTTTCTTGTGGTACCATATTTGTAGACATTTTGACCTTGACCTTGCCCCTAGGGCAATATATAAAAAACTTTAACCTTGCCTCTAGAAGGCAGGCTTTTAGTGGTAGGGTGTTCATATTTGGTATGTGACTTGCTTATGATGAGAGCTTTCTAGCAGTACCATATTTGTAGACATTTTGACCTTGACCTTTCCCTGAGGGCAATTTTTGAAAAACTTTAACCTTGCCTCTAGAAGGTAGGCTTTTAGTGGTAGGGTGTTCATGTTTGGTATGTGACTTCCTTATGATGAGAGCTTTCTAGTGGTACCATATTTGTAGACATTTTGTCCTTGACCTTTCCCTGAGGGCAATTTTTGAAAAACTTTAACCTTGCCTCTAGAAGGTAGTGGTAGTGGTAGGGTGTTCATATTTGGTATGTAACTTCCTTATGATGAGAGCTTTCTTCTGGTACCATACTTGTAGACATGTTGACCTTGACCTTTCCCTGAGGGCAATTTTTTAAAAACTTTAACTTTGCTTCTAGAATTAAGTTGTTTAGTGGTAGGGTGTTCATATTTGGTATTTGACGTTCTTTTGATGAGAGCTTTCTAATGGTACTATATTTGTAGACATTTTGACCTTGACCTTGCCCTGAGGGCAATTTTTTAAAAACTTTAATTTTGCTTCTAGAGTTAAGTTGTTTAGTGATAGGGTGTCTATATTTCATATGTTACTTTCTTGTGAAGAAAGCTTTCTTTACTTTCAAATTTATTGTGCATTGAGGTTACTGGAATCCCCGGCGAGCTATGTTGTCTTCTGACAACTTGTTTCTAATATACCAGCAATGATATTCTTCCCAAGGATCAGTAACAAAAAGGCATTTGCTATTTGTTTCGGTAGTATATGTGTTTGTCACTAGTTCATTTTAAAAAGACCGTAAAGAATTATCAATGGATCTATAAACCTGTGAAGTCTAACCTCTATAGTCCTCGAAGACTGTTAGCCCCAATGATATTCACCAACCCAGAAGTCAAATAATTCGACACTTGCCCATTTGGAAATTTATAATATCTAAAATTTAGAAAATTTTGTTTAAAATCTCTTTGTTCAAAGCTAGAACTATCTCTCTTGTGCAAGGCTGTCCTTAGCTGATTTCAAAATATCTATATCTTTCAATATAGATTTTTCTTTATAAGCTTTTTGATATCATCCGATTTCTTGATTTCCAATGTTTAGATTTTATCTGCACTAAGATACATAAGTTATCGAAATGGTTATTGGCAGAAAGAAAATTTACAGTCACTTCGATATTTGTTGTTAGTCCTTGGGGGTATTCACCAACCCAGTAGTCCTGTACTTCAGCGCTGGTTCGAAAACCGATTTGATTTGGATGAAATATCAAATATTCAGAAAATTTTGTATAAAACTAATTTTGATTTTCAAATTAGATTTTCTTAATAAGGAATAATCTTTTATGCATCCTTCGATTTCTGGATTTCCAATGTTTTGATTTTATCTGTACTGAAGGGACATCTGCAGACAGAAAATTAACAGTTACTTTATTTTGTTGTTTTAATTTTGCGAACCAATTTCCACAGTGATAAAAACAACAACACAAGGGCAATAACAGATATGGTACCGTAGTTTTGGATCTATATGTTTGACAGTAAAATTACAATGATGTTCGTAAATCCTGTTTTAAGTAAGTTGACGCCTTTAGTTATCAAGGTTACATCAAAATCCACAAATGTTTGTTCGTCTTTCTTTTAGTGTAAACAATATTTTATTGAATGAAACAGACAATATATCAAAAGATACAATACATTTTAAACAAAAAGGATCCAGAAACAAGCTATAAGCTTTCTTTTTGTGGGCAGAAGAATTCACTCTTATATTTACGCATAAGGTATGATTTGCCATTCTTTTTTTTACAAAATTTCCAATCTTTCAAGCTGGATTCAGATCTGGTATGAATAACTAAATACCGAAGTTGTTGATTAAGGCTTTAATCCTATCGTCCATAATCATTCATAACGAATCCATTCTATTTCGCATTTCATCTTTAGGATAGTGAGTCATGTAAAAAATGATATTCAGATATTATATCCCTTATCACGTATATCCATGTAATACACTCGTGTGCGGAACACTGGCAAGATGACAATCACATCAAAATGGCTGTAGAATTGTCCCTGTCAACAAATAGGAATACATTTTCTATATATCTGCGATACCGGACTGTTTGAAGATTCCCCAGACTTGGTGTGTAATTTCTCAGCAACTTGTTTCTTTTCGTCATTAGATCTGCCTCACTTGTCATGTTTCAAGCTAGATCCAAAACAATAGGATCTAAACAGGTATAATCCCAAACTAATAGGATTTTACAGCTTGTAAGCTCAAATGTTAAGACATCGACCACTTTCAGGAGCGCAAGTAACTTGTCAATTTAATAACAAATGGACCTCTCCAAAATCACTTCACAAGATAGTTGTATGGTATAGCAGTGGTAGTGTACAACATCGTGTTTTACCAGTTAAGTTGTATTCATTCCGAAGCATGTTGATCGAAGTTGGCAAGTAAAAGATATGAAGGACTGGACTTTGATCTTGGGCATTGACCAAGCTTTTTAGCTCAAGTTTATCTCTGCCATCATTATAATCATAAGTAAGGTGTCTCCATAAAGGGTGACATCATTCGACTTTTCCCAATGACAAGCGACATCATATCAGCTTTCTTCCATACAAGGCCGCATCATAACACATTACTCCATGTAGAGGCATCATAACACGAAGTTTCCATATTGATTTCTCAATTTCATTGTTAGGTACGATTCAAATGTAATTTGGCATCCATCCACCTTTCTCAATGTACTGTAATTTCAAACAATCTATGTCAATGAAAGCTGAGATTAAACTACCCTTGTAATTTAAGATAATATCATACCACCTTTTGCAAAGTAAGGTGACATCATACTACATTTCTCGATGAAAGACATCCTTCCGCCCTTTTCAATGAAACGATGATGTCATAACTTTTTTCTATGTTAGATGACAGCATAGCACTTTACCAAATTTGAGGTATTATCATACCACCTTTCCCAAATCTAAGGTGACATTAGTGCATATTTCTCCATGTAAGTTGAAATCAATGTAATATTTACAAAATGTGACATTAAAACACTTTTCTCAAAGTAGTCTGACATCAGAACATTCTTTCTAAATGGAAGATGATGTCATACCACCTTTCCCAATGCAAAGTGACACCAAACCACCTTTCAAAAGGTAAAGTGACATCTTATCACCCTTTTCCATGTAAAGTGACACCAAACTATCTTTCTCATTAAGGATGTACCCTGTTGAGGAGCCAAAATTTTAAAGTATTTAACTTTTGTTCAAACCTTGATTTTTGCAATGTTCTTACACTTTAAAGTCAATATATAAAGAAAAATTCATAGGTTGTTGTGCAAATTATTTTGCTACAGATGTTTGAAAGTGACCAATTTTAGCACTTTTCCGCATTTTTAGACATTTTTGCTCATTTGTTGACTATTTCCATTGAAAAAATCTAGCTTAGAGTATTAAACTTTTTCTCATACTTTCTGAAAAGCTGTAAATAGAAGGAATGAACAAATTCAGCACCCAAAAATCATATGTTGGTGTTGATATAAGAAAGTTTTGTCCCATTTTCATGCCTTTTAGGGGCAATTTCAGCATTTCCATATTTCCCCAAAAAATGTAGATTTTCTAGATTTTTTAAACATCTAATGATTTTAACTTAATTTGTTTTGTGATTTTTTATTGCTAAAATATATAACACTTTTTTTAAAACAGCAAAAATAAATCTGGAGAGCATATTTTTTTCATAAAATGGCTTTTTCTAACCCAACCCCTATTTTATGAAAATTTGACATGAATCGCAACAGCCAATTAGGGCATAAATCTTCAATCTGAGATTACTCTGAAACCACTTGATAGAAATAAAAAAAAATTTGACACAATTCTAAGGTTAACATCAATTTTGTTAATTCATTGCTATTGTACATAAAATATAAATAATTCTAAAGTTATTTCCAAACGAGATTTCAACGAGACTGAAACCTCACCAGAATACATCCTTAATGACGATATCATACCAATTACCAACTGTCTAAGTGTCAGTTAAAATCGTATCACCTTCGTCGTGTAAGGTGATATCAAACCACTTTTCTCTACGTAAAGTGTCACCATACCATCTTTCTTCATGTGATGACGTCATTCCACATTTCTTTTTAACTCGAAAGCCGTAGGCTGAGAGTTGTTAAAACCATCCAAGAAAGCCACATTAAACCTCAGGCCTATCAACGTATTTGAAGAGCTAAATGCTTCTGATCAAAATATAGTGCGTAAATTTCTTTCAAAATTCTTTTTTGTAAGTCGAATATTGACGGTGTTGTTATATAGAATTGATATTACCATATTAACATAAATATTCAAAGTATTTACGTTAATACATCCAGTAATACTGTCGCGTAGAACTTTGTCAAAGTTTACCGGTGTCATGTGTCATATTTATAGCAATGGAATCGACAAGCATACGAAATCACATCATCCGATTATTTTCATGTATAACGGAATAACTTTATATATATAAATTGTACCTTCTGTTCGTGATTATCGAATCAGTTCTCAAATCGGCGAATGTATTTGTTTACCTCGATTGGCTATTTAGCACATGAGTTGAACTGTACACCCTTACGAAAATCACCCATTGGGATCATATTCACGTGATTATGGAATTGCCTGTGATTTTTTTTATTCACTTTGATAAATTGTACTTTCTATCCCCCTGATCAAATCAGTTCTCTAAGGCCAATAAAGCATATTAATTCGTTATTTTCTATGCAGCAGTTCTTTGGATGACTACAAATTTTCAGGGCTTTTGAGTTTCAGCTCCATTAATATCTTACCACCTGTATCAGTGTACGGTGTCATCATACCACTGTTGTCAATTTAGGCGGACGTCATACTACCTTTCTTGATGTAAGTTGACATCAATATAAGGTGAGATCAAACCACTTTCCCCAATGCAGGTTGAAATCACCCCATCTTTGGCAAACTTAAAAAATCACCTTTCTCAATATAATGTAACATCAAACCACCTTTCTCATTATAAGGCGACATCAAAGCACTTTTCTAAAATTAAGGTGACAGATAACACCTTTCTTAATGTAAAGTGATATGATACCACCTTTCATCATGTTAGCTGAAATCATACTATCTTACTAAAATAAAGATGACAGAATACAACTTTTCTCAATTTTGATGACATTTTACAACCTTTTTCGATATAGGATGCCATAAAACCACATCCTTGTAATGAGCCACCTTTGACAAAGGTGACAATAAACCACTTTTCGCTTTGTAAGGAGACATCATACCAACCTTCTTAATAAAAGGTGACAATATTCAGCCTTTTCTAGATCTCAGGTGACATCACACCATCTTTTACTATGTAAACGGACATCGAAGCACCTTTCTATACGGCGTCATACGGCTTTTCTCCACTTAAGGTGAGATCAAAAGAACCTTTTCAATGTAAGAAGACATAATACCACTTTTTTCAACCTCAGATGTCATCATATCACCTTTTGCAATGTAAGGTTACATCATATCACCTTTCTCAATAAAATCTCGCATCAAACCAACCTTTTTCAATGTAGACGACATCGTTCATCCTCTCTCCGTGACAGTTGTTCACCTTTCCCATTATAAGGTGACATCATACCAATTTTCTCAATATAAGGTGACAAAATTCAACCTTTCTTAAATGATGGGTGATATCATACCACTTTTCACTATGTAAAGGGACATCAGATGTTTTGCCGCCTTTTACTACGTTAACAGACATCAAATAACATTTCTCTATGTGAGGTCACGTCATACCACTTTTCTCAATTTAAGGTAACATCAAATCACCCTTTTCAATGTAAAATGACATGTCACTTTTCTCAATGTTAGATGACATTTTATCACCCTTCGCAATGTAAGGTTACATCATACCATATTTCTCATTAAAAAATCACATAAAACCACTCTTTTCTATGTAAAATGACATCATGCCACTCTTCCCAATGTAAGATGACATTTCATCACCTTTAGCATTTTCAGCTTACATTATACAATCTTTCCCAATGAAATCTCATATCAAACCACTCTTTTTTAATGTTAAATGACATCATGCCACTTTTCCTGATGTAAGATTACATTTTGTCACCCTTCCAAATGTAAGGTTACATCATCCTATCTTTCGCAATGAAATCTTGCATCAAACCTCTCTTTTTATTGTAAAATGACAACATGCCACTTTTCCCAATGTTAGATGACATCATAACACTTTTCTTAATGTCGAGTGATATGATATCACCATTCTTTATGTATGGTGGCAATATACAACCTTTCTCATGGTAAAATGTTATCTTCACTCCTTTTCCAAAAAGGTGACATCAATCCACATTTCGCAATGTAAAATAATGTAAGATGGTGTCAAACAACCTTCTCCATTCAAGATTGTTCCAACTCATCATTTTGAGTTGACAGCATTACCCCTTTCTCAATGTACCATATGTTTTATCGTAAATAACATAATCGACCTTTCTACATTGAAGGTGACCTGTGCCATTTGTCCAAATATAAGGTGACCTCATACCACCTTTTCCCATCTAATACTACATCAAACCACTTTCTAGATCTAAATGTAAGATGACATCATGTACCATCTTTCTGTATGTAAAATGGCATCAAACCTTTCGCAATGTAGAGCTTTTATATCAAGCCATTTTCTTCCATGTAATGTAATATCGTAACACCATTTTCCATGGTGGCTTCGGGATAGGGAACAGCAGTGGAAGCGTTGTTCCATTGCATTGTTTTGCCGTGTGTTTGCTGAGACTTTGTCTTATTAGCATTTACTCCATATCCCTTCATTGTTAGGGTCATATCAAACGACCTTTTTCAATGTAAATTGATATATCACCTTTTCCCGTGCAAATTGATGTCAAACAAACTTCCTCCTGGATGGAAAGAGAAACCAAACCTCTCACAATATATAACTAGATGTTGTCGGAAACGACAGCTATCCCCGCACTCCCTGTTTGACACAGAAACCAGTTGTTATACACACTTGGCATAATTTTTTTCATTATCTTTGAAATCTTCCTATTGATAGTCATTATTGTTCTAGGACATATGGTTGCTAAGTAGAATTCCAAAAATAAGTGGTCTTTGAGACTTTCAGGAAATTTACCAAAATTGGAATCAAATATTTTTGAAATCCAATTCATGAAAATGTTCATCCTAAACTACACAAACATTTTAAGTATGGTTGCTAGGTAGAATTCCAAAAAATAAGTGGTCTTTGAGATTTTCAGGAAATTTACCAAAATTTGAACAAAATATTTTTGAAATCCAGTTCATTTAAATGTTCATCCTAAACTACACAAACATTTAAAGTATGGTTGCTAGGTAGAATTCCCAAAAAATAAGTGGTCTTTGAGACTTTCAGGAAATTTACCAAAATTTGAAACAAATATTTTTGAAATCCAGTTAATTAAAAGGGAAAATTCACTAGATTTTGAATAAGACCTTAATTTACTCTAAGTAACATTGTGAACATGTTGACCAAGTTTAAAGTAAATATTCGCACGGGTTTGGGAGAAAAACGATATTTATTATTCATTTCTGCTACAAAGTTTAGCTGAGTGACGTCACTTGGCTAGATCTCGGTCATTTTAAAAAACAATCATACCACTGTTTATATCGTTATTTAAAGCATTCGAGTGAGATCATGAAATAACTAATTACTGTAGAAAAACAAGGACAAGCGTGTTACCCTTTTGTCTAAATCTTATTGTTTCTTTCTGCATAACTTCTTCGTAGAACAACTAAATACTAAATTTACTAAGAAATAAAATTGGTTGTTTGTGTTTTAAATAGATGCAAAAAGATCTCTGAAAAGTAATTCAAAATAACAAAAAAACATTAATTCTCTATCATTATCCTCAAAACAATCTAGGAAGTAATAAATATGTGTGCACACACACGCGCGCGTGCTCCTGTGTTCCAGTGATGAAAAAGTGATGTAATCATCAGAGGTTAATTAACAACCAAATATGCGGAATCATGTCCCGTGTCAAATTTACCTGTGGCATGCCCTAAAGGTAAATGTGTCGTGTGCTGCACTAATTACAGGTAGAAAAGGCACACTCTTGTTTTGAAAAAAAAAAATCGCTTATAACAAAATACACAAATCTTATTTAAATAACTTCACTGATATTAAAGTGAAAGTCCGCAAATTTTTACTCTTTACCTAATTCGATTCACTTTATTTCGAAAATGCTTCATGCAAAATTACAGTGGTGTATCTTTTTTATTAAGGGAGATATTTATAGTTAAAAGTTGACCGTAGTACAGTTATGGGTATCGCCATTTTGGATCGGAAGTGACGAAATATTGATACAGATTATTATAATTTGTATCACTAACAATTACGGAGAAGACACGATTCAGAGAAAGGATGCTGGGTAATCATGGGTTTGACCAAGAACCGGATAAATTTTCAAATTGAATTTACCAATAGATATTAAAATCAGTGATATGATCGTGAGCATGGCATACAAGTTAAATATCGTGAAAGATATGATAAATATATCCCATATTTAGAAAATTCTACATTATTTTTCATTTTTTGTCGAAATTCAAGTTGAATAAGTTTTGCCTCTCGTTATCGAAAATACAAAAAATACTAGCCTTCTGTTCAAAGCTAACTAAACGGATACATATTCTCTTTTTAGCTAGGATATATATCACGTAATTCGACAATTTCGTTAAAAAGTATCCATAATCAGTAACAAAAATGCTAATTCTTCTGTTATTTTTTTTTATAATAATCCATATGATGGTGCAATGCACATCAACATGCTGCAGTAGAAAGCAAAAAAAATACTATGGTCTTCTTGTTAATGCATTACATACAGTGTACACGATGAAACTGTAGCCTTGGATACAGGTGATAAATTGTTCAATTATGTAAGACTCAGGTACATGTACAGGTAAATTTTGTTAATTGGTACAATCAACAAAGCTGTCACTTGTTTTACAGGTAGGGTCATAAATCATTCTTTGGTCACTCTAAAATGTTCATTAAGGTAAAATAAATCGTCAATATTAGTAACTTCCCTTGAGTTTAGTAATTTTTAAAATGAGAAAAAAATTGTCAGATTATAGAGAGGATATTTCATTTGATTTGATAACAACACGAGAAAAATATGAAAAAAAAATCTTTATTCAAATTTAGTTTTTGTTTGTCTTATGTCTTCTACATCTATCAAAATGATCCTTTTCAACTAGGTTATCAATATCGGCGCAACATGCATAAGAGTAGAGAAGCAAAAATAAGACAATAAATTTGTCGGGCTGGCCGCAATTCACATTTTGCACTGCCTATTTACTTTCCGAAAGGAAAAAAAAAAGAAAAAAAATACGTTAGTATATTATAAGTTCAAAAAGACGAATGGGCAAGAAGTGAGATCGGTAGATGCTTTAATTTTGTAAATTCAGCATATATTTACTACATCCGAACTGTATATTAGTCCCAATTAAGTTTGGCCTTGTAACATATTTCTTGTTTGAACGGCTATTCATATCAATGTCAGAAAATTCACACTGAAGAGAATGAACAGTCTGTAACTTGCCAGTGCCTTATCAAAAGCATACGACACGCTCCGTGTTGAAAATTGATAGGATATAAGGAGACAGGCAAAATATTGTACTGTTTCAGCTTCTTTATTAAACAAGCAAAATGGGACATTTTTATGTTAACAAAATGTAACTTCTTAACAGCGTATTCAGTGAAACCTCTATTTCTTCAAAGCTTTTATGGGCGAATTATTTATATATATGCATTTCATCAACGCAACATCCAACTTTTGCAAGTCTAAGGCTTTACAGATCCTTTTGTCAAATATACTAATGCATACCTTTAAGACAGATGTATTCAACGTAAACTGCAACATCTTAATTTATCTTTCAAAGTATTGAATCACTAATTTTAGGATTAACCTTTTTATTTCGATAATGAAATAATTGATTTTGTTTTTCTTTTTTTATTATGTATATGTTTTTTTAGGGTTTTTTTTTTCTCGTTTTTTTATGTTTTTTTACTTGCTATTTGTAAAACGTTTTGTTTGTTTTTTCTTTCATTCATTTATTTTTACGTTTTGGTTTTAATAAACATCACAATGTCAGAGTTTACCTGCCTTGGAGGATGTTCAGGTTTCTAGTCACCTGCATTGTGTAATAGCCGATGTTTTTCTCACACCCAAATAAAGAATCATTCGAGATATCCAGAGGGGATCTTTGTAGTGTAAACTTGTCAAAATTTATTTACAAAACATTCAGAATCGAGACGGCATCTCCACCTGTCTGCATATCAAGAAAAAATACAAACAAAATATGTGTACCAGAGATTGGACACAACAGTATACCTGACGGTGATCTAATTACGATGATCATGTTCATTTTTTTTTATTATTTAGTTTTCATTGAAGTAAAATAGATAGGTGCAGCAGAAAAAATTGTATATTTTCGTGTTTGTTGGAAGTTGAAGCATGGAATTTCTACACGGGCATCTACACGAATAAATAGTCCTGCACCTCGAAATCATGAATAAATGTAACGAGTTGATGACCCGACAGGTAAAGACAGTGTAATCAGGCCAATTCACAGAATGGTACATAAATATAGGTAAACGCAATTCGGAATATCAAACATTGTATCGCCTTCGTTTTGACAATTATTGTCACAGTAGACAGGCGCGTAAAATGTTTATAAAAATATTGTACTGTCTAGCCCGTTATCATTTCGTGATTTAAAAGATTGAAAACAACATAGATGTAAAAGAATGCTAAGAATCTTTTACGCAAAATAAGCAAAATAAGCAAAAATATATGTAAGTTATGAGTCGAACGGCGATTGTTTTGAAAATGCAATAATGAACTTTTGTCACATCGTTAGTGATCGTTGTTGACATACGCCTTATAGCGGTACTCGTTGGTTATAACTTAATGTCAGTACACAGAGCGCCCTCTGCACAATGTCACGTGACCCTCCATGACTAGACATTTTGTGAATAAAATGCGTTTTTTTTTGCAACAATGAATTAAAAATACAAAAAACGAAATATGTCATGTGTGTCAGAACTATATAAGGAATTAATATGCACTTTTCCATAATTTTGCGGACTTTCACTTTAAATAAATAACGGAAACGGGATAAAATTAGATGCAATTCATTCAGTTCAGTATGGGGGGAAGTACATAAAAAGGAATCGGATAGATTTATTTTTAAATAGACCAAATACAAATTTTTATAAGAAATCTTTTCAATATTCTGCAGTTAAAATATGGAATGACTTGCCATACAATATAAAAAATTCTCATAATATAGCGTTATTTAAGGAGCTTTGTTTCAATCATTTCTTGAAATGTATTACTTGAAATATTGATATATGTGTTGTATGTATGCCAGTTTATTTATTATGCTTTTGATTGTGTTTAAATGTTTATGAAATTAGTTGATGAATGATTGGAGGGCCTCAATGAAAATTAGATCAAATCTAATTGAGTCACCCTCATTAAATAAAGAATTTACTTACTTACTTACTTACTTACAGGATTATAGTGTTTCTGCGAGGGTCACACACAGTAAAAAGTGTCAAAGCTCAAAACTGGATGACCTGAAGATATTGTATTCGGGGTTAGAAATGATCTATTTCGTGCAACAGTTTGACAAAATATGACAAATTAGCGTAGACCCTTTTTTCTGGACCCCTTTTCAGTAGCCGAATCCACCTGTGCTCAAACTTCGGTCTACTTCTGTCTGGGACAGATATGATCATGTATATTAGTACCAGCTTCTATATAAAAAGAAATAACGCTATAAGAGGTTGATTTTCGTAATGCCTTTTTAATGTCTTCAACATTTTATAATACAAGAAACTTTCAAATGCTTATGTGTCATGGGTTCAAATTGTCTGAACAAATTATATACTTATAAATTACAAATCGTTGAATTTAGTGAAAGAAATTATATTTATTTGGACAGATCAGAGTTATGTACTTGTTGTTTTTATACAGGCTTATCGAGTTTTGGTATTTTGTGGTCTTGAGGTATCACGTGACTTTTTAAGTTGACAAGACGACAATATGGCGGTTGATACACCGGGATTTGCTCACAATTAATTTAGTCGTGTACAGTTATTCGATGCAATTGAACAGTAATACATATATTTATGTGCTAACTAAGATATGAGGAATAAAATATTGATTTTTTATTTTTTTGCGAATTTTCCCTTCAAATATTCATCCTAAACTACACAAACATTTTAAGTATGGTTGCTAGGTAGAATTCCAAAAAATAAGACGTCTTTGACACTTTCAGGAAATTAACCAAAATTGGAATAAATATTTTTGAAATCCAGTTGATGAAAATGTTTTTCCTAAACTACAAAAACATTTTAAGTATGGTTGCTAGGTAGAATTCCAAANAATAAGTGGTCTTTGAGACTTTCAGGAAATTTACCAAAATTGGAATCAAATATTTTTGAAATCCAATTGATGAAAATGTTCGTTGTAAACTACACAAACAATTTAAGTATGGTTGCTAGGTAGAATTCCAAAAAATAAGTGGTCTTTGAGACTTTCAGGAAATTAACGAAAATTGGAACCAAATATTTTTGAAATCCAATTCATGAAAATGTTCATCCTAAACTACACAAACATTTTAAGTATGGTTGCTAGGTAAAATTCAAAAAAGAGACGTCTTTGACACTTTCAGGTAATTAACCAAAATTGGAATAAATATTTTGAAATCCAGTTGATGAAAATGTTTTTCCTAAACTACAAAAACATTTTAAGTATGGTTGCTAGGTAGAATTCCAAAAAATAGGTGGTCTTTGAGACTTTCAGGAAATTTACCAAAATTGGAACCGCCTTTCAGAATCGTAAGTTATCAGAATTTTGCTTTTTACCAAACACTTGTCAGAATATAATATA
>MJUU01008466.1:42908-58292 GCA_002080025.1 Modiolus philippinarum | reverse complement strand
GACGGACGGACAGACGGAGGGTATAACATTATCCCCGAATTTCTTCGAAAGTGCGGGGATAATGACACCAAACAACCTTTAGGAATGAAAGGTGACATAAGACAACCTTCCTCGATGTAAGATGACATGGTACTACCTTTCTAAATATATGGTGACATCATGCTACTTTCTTCAATGAAAAATGTCAATTTCAGCTTTCTCAACGTAGTCATCTTTCCTATTGTAAAATTACTAGACACGGCAACTTAAACATTGTAAGTTTATATTTAGCAATGTAAGTTGTCATCATGTCATCATTCTTTGCTTAAAGCGACATCGCACCACCTTTCCTAATGTGTTTTTTTCTATGCAAGGTGTCATCTAACTACCTTTCGCAGTGTAAGGTTATATCATTTATATTTTTCCCTGAGACTTAAATATTTAGATATGTCAGTCCCAGCTTCTTCGAGTAAGTTGACATCACGTGTATTTTATTTTACTCCGTGTCAGGTTACATTATACCACCTTCCGCATATAAGGTGACATCATAGCAACTTTCTCAATGTGAGTTAACATTAAACTACCATTTTTAATGTAAAAATAAATCATACTTCTTTCTTTAATGAAAGATGACATCATACCACCATTCTCAATGATAGGTGCAATGAAACCATTCCTTTCTTCGATAGGTGACATATCTATCTATCTACATGTAAGTTGACATTTAACCCTCTTACTTCATGTAAAGTGACATCATTGCAGTTTTCACCTAGTTGGATGGCATAATGCCACATTTTTCAATATATATTCGGAATATCGTTCCGCCTTTCTCAATTTCAAGGTGACATCATATCACCTTTCTGAATGTAGGATGACATCATACCACCACTTTTTTAATGTTATGTGACATCATACCACCTTATTTCAATGTAGAATTACATTGTACAATCTTTCTCAATGTCAGGAGGCATGAAACTACCCTTTTCTATAATGATTCCGTCAAACCGCCTTTCGCCTGGTAACGTGACGTCATAACATCTTTTTTTTCAAAATAGGATTATGTCATACTACCTGTCTCAGTGTAAAATATTCATATGTCATAGAACAAAGTTCGATCATAAGATTTGATCCGAACGAGCAAAATATTTTTTTTCCAACGGAACGAATGTTACCACATAAGCGTTATATAACAAATGATCGAAGAAAAAAATATAACCACAAGATTTGTAATATTTTTACCAAAGGAACTTTTTCAGGCAGAATGGCATATACTTAAGAAATAATTTATGGACGCCGGTGGTTTGTTGGAGATTTACATATGGGTGGCCATTATTTTCGTTAATATTTTACCCAGAGCGTAGCACAGCGGGAAAATGGGTAAAATAAACGAAAATAATGGACATCCATATGTAAATCGACTACAAACCACCGGCCAACATGAATTATTTCTATTCTAATATGACATTTTATGATCTGGACGGCATATAGTGTACACGGTAATGACAGCCATTAAATAAGATTGTCTGACATTTTTGTGCACAAAACATATTATGACGTTTAAGCGTAAAAACTGCTGTGACATCGCTCTTTATGTTATTGGATATTTTCATATGGCTAGTCGTCATGGTTTCCATTGTTCTTATATTAGAATACCCGTTTAAATGTAAGATAAGATCATACAACTTATCTCTATCTAAGATGACATGAAACCACCTTTCTCCACTTCCTTATTGTAAGGAACATCAAAACACATTTTCCAGGTGACATCATACAACCTTTCCCAATAAACGTTGACATCATATACCACTTATCTTCAAGTACGTCTTGCCACCATTCTCAATGTAACATAATATCCAACCATCTTTTGCCTTATCACCTTTCTCCATGTAAAGTTACATCAAACCACCATCCTCAATTCTCAATTCTTGACTCAGAATCACAGAAAGAATATACAGAGGAAGAAGTGTTTAAAATGTTAGAGTTTCTGATCGACAATATATTTGTCCAGTTTGGAGGACTTGTTTTTCAATAGACTATCGGAATTCCAATGGGCACAAACTCTTTTAGCCTATCTATTTTTCCACTTATATGGAGCTGAATTTTGAAAATAAAGATAAAAAACTGGCCCAGTCCTTTAATTTCAGCTTCCGTTATATACTAGTAGATGATATTTTATCACTAAACAATCCTCGCTTTGGTGATTTTCTTCATCTTATCTTTCCAAAAGAGCTCGAAATTAAGGATACTACAGATACTTCCACATCAGCCTCTGTTTTTCAACAGACTATCGGAATTCCAATGGGCAGAAACTCTTTTAGCCGATCTATTTCTCCACTCATATGGAGCTGAATTCAGCGAAGGGCTTCTTCAAAATAAAGATAAAAAAATTGACCCAGTCCTTTAATTTCAGCCTCCGTTATGTAGAGGATATTTTATCACTAAACAATCCTCACTTTGGTGATTTTCTTCATCTTATCTATCCAAACGAGCTCGAAATTAAGGATACTACAGATACTTCCACATCAGCCTCGTTCCTTGACATTCATCTTCAAATTGACAACAGAGGTACACTACAAACTACGCTATATGACAAACGCGATGAGTTCACTTTTCCAATAGTCAACTTCCCTTTTCGTTGTAGCAACATTCCAAAAGCACCGGCATACGGAGTTTACATCTCCCAACTCATTCGCTACTCCAGGGTCTGTGGTCGATGCAGTGACTGCCTTGATAGAGCTCGGTTACTTACAAATAGGCTACTTAAGCAAGGGTATGTTGTCCATAACTTGAGGTCATCACTACAGAAGTTTTACGGTCGACATCACGATCTTATGGACCGCTATAGGATATCTGTTTTCCAGATCTCTGCGCCACTAAAGTTTGTTTTTCCTCTACCGGATTTGACTTTACTAGCGGAGTTGACATGTTCAACACGGCGGGTGTCTTATAAGAAGTAGGATATGCTTACTCTACCGGTGCACCTGATCTCACCCATGGTTTTTTATTGGGTCCGTGTTGTTCATTTTTGTATATGTGCGTCTCTTCATTTTCTTTTCTGTGCCATGCTCATGTTATGTCTTTGTTTCTTTGTTTTTCGACGTAACCATTGTCCTTGGATTGTTCTTTTTAGACTGACGGTTTGGTTCTCGCTTACTTTACACTATCAATCTCTATATCAATTGAAACCATATCACCTCTCTCAGTGTAAGTTCACATTAAATAATTTTTCGCAATGTAGCATAGTATAAGTGACATTTAACCATCCCTTTTCGTGTAAAATTACATCATGCCAATTTTTGTGATGTAAGGTAACGTCGTACCAACTTTCTCCGTTTAATGTGACACCATACCACTTTTCTTCATGTAAACAGACATCAAACAATCTTAAGGCGATATTATAAGACTCTCTAAATGTCAGTTGAAACACATTGCCTTTTTTTGTGTGGGTTGACGTAAACCTACCTTTCGCAATGTATACTATTGCAACATTCTCAATGTAGGATGACACCATAGCACTTTTCTCAATGTAATGCAGCAGCGACATTATACAAACTTGTCAAGAAAGTCGGTATCATACCATCCCTCTCTATAATGTATGCAATCAAACAATCTTTCTCCTTGGAATGTGCTATTAAAGGCACCTTTCTCAGTTTCAGGTAACATCAAACCTTAGTTATGAAAGATGACATCCCCACAATTTTGACCTTGCTTGTGGAATGAAGATCTTAAAGGCTAGGATATTGATGTTTGGTATGCGACTGCCTTGTGATGAGAGCTTTCTTGTGGTACCATATTTATAGACACTTAGACCTTGACCATGCCCTTAGGGCAATTATAAAAAAAAAAACTGTAACCTTGCCTCTAGAATTTAAGCTTTTCGTGGTAGTGTGTTAATATTTTGTATGGAACTTCCTTATGATGAGGGCTTTCCATCAGTTCCATATTTGTAGACATTTTGTCTTTAACCTTGTCCTGAGAGCATTTTTTTTAAACTTAATCTTGGCCTCTAAAAGGTAGGTTTCTAGTGGTAGGGTGTTCATATGTGGTTTGTAACTTCCTTATGATGAGAGCTTTCTAGCGGTACCATATTTGTAGACATTTTACCTTGCCCTGATGGCAATTAAAAAAAACTTTAACCTTGCTTCTAGAAGATAGGTGTTTAGTGATAGAGTGTTGGCATTTTGGTATGTGACTTTCCTATGAAGAAAGCTTTCTGGCAGCACCATAGTTGTAGACAGTCTAACCTTGACATTTCCCTAGTGGCAATTTAAAAAAACTGGAACCCTGCTTGCAGAACTTATTCTTTCAATTGAAAAGAGTTCCTATTTGGCATGTAATTTAATTTTTTTTAAACATTACAATTACTTTTATGTATTATTTCAAATTCATTGTGCATTGAGGTCACTCTAATCCCCGGCGAGCTATGTTGTCTTCTGACAACTCTTGTTTTAGTTTTAGAAGACAACAATCCATATTTTTCCTTGTAAATTAACATCATACCACCTTTCTTTTGTAAGGAGTCAACATGCTAGCTTTCTTGAATGTGCCATCATGAGTCTTTCTCAATGTAAGGTGATATGACTCTACCTTTTCCATCTACCCCTTTCTCAATGTATGGTCACAAGATACAACCTTTATCCAGCTTATGTGACATCAAACTACTTTTCTCAATGTAAGATGACGTCATACCACCTTTCGTCATAGTAAGGTGACACCATTTCCCATTTCTAAATGTAAGGTGACAGCATACCTCCTTTCTCCATGTAAGGTGACATCATTTTACCTTTTTACATGTAAGGTGAGATCATACCACTTTTGACATATAATGTCATATCATTTCACCATTTTACACGTAAGTCAACACCATACCATTTTACTCCATTTCTGCTTTCTAAACGTAATGTGATATTATACCACCTTTCCCCGTGTGAGATGACATCAATGTACTTGTTTTCATATAGGATGACATCATACCACATTTTTCTCCGTGTAAGTTGAAATCATATCACCTTTCTCAAGGTAATGTGATATATTACCTTTCTACATCTAAGGTTAAAGCAATTTTCCCTTCTCCATATAAAGAGACATGATACCACCTTTCTCAAAGACTACGGTCACAGGTGATATACTGCCTTCATGTGGTAATTTAGTATACCATACTCAATAGCAGGCAGTATGTGTATAATATCATCATTCTTAGTGGACGGTTACATCATATCATCTTTTTACATGCAAGTTGACACCATGCGACTTTTCATCATGTAAGGTGACATCATAATAATATAATATATTGCGAATGCATGACACATTGTGAATAGAATAGTATTTAATAAGGTCATACTCAGGAAAAATCTCAAAATTTCTCTCCAAAACACAAAACATCACCCCCACTTTCTCAATGTAATGTAGCATCAAACCACCTTTATCAATGTAATATTTTACGACAGGATACGGAGTAAATGAACATGAGACCATAACACATATGTTTACTCCAACTGCTATAATTTTAGTGAGTTGTATGGCCATTTCGGAAATTAATTCCTCATCAGCAGCACTAGAACCCAAACAAAGGAAATCCATAATTTCAAAAAATGTTCACCGTACACACTCTTTTAAAGTAAAATGACCATATCACCTTTTCCAATGTGACGTCATACAACCTTTCCATATGGTTACTGGTAACTTACATCATACCACCATTGTCAATGGAAAGGGACATATTATCTCGCTCAATGTAAGGTGGCATCATATGACCTATCTTCATGTCAGAAGGCATCAAATCATCTTTGTCTGTGTGGGTTGACAGCAAAATACTTTTCTCATTTAAGGTGATAGCATACTACCTTTCTAAATGTCAGATGACATATCACATTTTTAGCTCACCTCACGAAGTGAGGAGGGCTTATGTGGTACCCCTAGCGTCGGTGTCGGCGTCAGGTTAAGAAGAATGGTTAAGGTCCATTCCTGCTTACTGACATGCCCCACATCAACCATATTGGTATGCCTGATGCATTTTGGGATGACGACTGGAATGCATGCTTCAGATGCTGTCTCTGACCTACATTTTACGCATGAGCGACTTGGTTATGTAGAATGGTTAAAGTCCATTCCCGCTTACCGACATGGCCCACATCAACCATATTGGTGTGTATGATGCATTTTGGAATGACAACAACAATGCATGCGTTGGATGTTGTCGGTGACCTACCTTTTATGCATGAACGACTTGGTTAGGTAGAATGGTTAAAGTCCATTCCCTCTAACTGACATGTCCCACATCAACCATATTGGTATGTGTGATGCATTATGGGATGACAACAACAATGCATGCTTCGGATGCAGTCTGTAAACTACATTTCATACATGACTGAATCTGTTAAAAAGAATGATTATAGTCCATTCCTGTTTACTGACATGTGCAACATGTGACAATGCTGTGCAACGAGTTGAACTTACAAGGCTGTGCTGCTTTCTATGTTTCAATATAGGGTACTATCAAACCACCTTTTTTTCTTGTAAGTGCCTCGAAACCACCTTTCTTAATGTAAGGTGACATCAGTTCACCTTTCTAAATGTAAGGTAACATTGTTACATATTAATGGATAGATGGCAGTATCACACCTGTCAAGTACCCTTGGCCTTAATTTCATGGTCCAGTGACTGTAAATTTTTTACATCAGCAATAGTAACACCTAGCTAGCCATTCCATATAAATTTTATATCTTAGTAGATATATGCCAGTCTGTCACCCGTAAAGTAACCTTGACCTTAATTCATGGTCCAGAGTTTTTGTCGATTTTTATGCCCCGCCCACGAATGTGGAAGGGGCATATAGTTTTACCCTTGTCCGTCCTTCTGTCCTTCCGTCCGTACGTCCAGTTAAGTTTAGCGTTAAGGTACATTTCTCGGAAACTGTAAGGTGTAGAACAATTATAGTAGGCCAGTAGGTAGATCTTTGATAGTTCGACATAGTTCACTAGGCAGTTTGACTCTATGACCTACATTTCATGGTTGAGTGACCATGGTTAAGTTTAACGTGTAAGTCCATTTCTCAACAACTACACATTATAAGACAATGATGTCTCATCAAATTAATTGCCTTGACAAGTACTACCCAAATCATTGACAATAAGGTGGCTTTGACCTACATTTTACGCTTCGGTGACTTTGGTTAAGTTTTGCGTTAAGGTCCATGTCTCAACAACTGCACATTATAAGACAATGTTTCATCAAATTAAATGTCTTGATGAGTGCTACACAAATCACTAACAATTAAGTGGCTTTGACCTATATTTTACGCTTCGGTGACTTTGGTAAAGTTTTGTGTTAAGGTCCATTTCTCAACAACTGCACATTATAGGACAATGATGTTTCATAAAATTAATTGCCTTGATGAATACTACCCAAGTCATTCACAATTAAGTGTCTTTGACCTACATTTTATGCTTCAGTGACTTTGGTTAACTTATGTATTTACGTCTGCTTCTCAATGACTATGTATTGTAGCATCAGTGTAATATTCATTTATTGGATAACTACCCGTTTCACCAAGCATTGGGTGTCCATGACCTACATTTTATGCTTGAATGACTTTGTTAAATTTTTTTGTTTAGGTCCACTTCTAAGCAGCTACACACAATATTCCATCACAATTCACTGACAGAGGATTTATCTTATGACCAATTGACTTGGGTTATCTTTTGTGATAAATTTATTGGCGGGGCCTTTGCGTATTACAAACCAAATCTCTAGTTTTACATTTATATTCATTTTTCATCAATTGTAATGCGCAATTTCCATACAAGGTTTATTGTTTCATCTTGGTGGGTAAATGCCAGTCAAGATACCTTTACCTTAATTTATTGGTCCAGTGACTTCATATATTTTTTTTACATTCATGTCAATTTCCCGGCAATTTTTACACCTATGGTTAGATTTATTCTTACATCTTACTAGGTGCATGTTAGTCTGTTATCTGCCAAGTTACCTAGGCGCCAATCTCATGGTTCAAAATATTGTTTACTTTTACATTCATGTTTATTCTTGACAATTGTAGCAACATTTTTTTTACATATGATATGGCCAGTTATTAATTCTAAGTGAAATGTGTCAACCCGACACTTGGCATGTTACCTTGACCTCATATCATGGTTCATTGGCTCATTTTGTTTGTTTTTTTTTTAATTCGCCGGGTACTTTAAAGTTGAATCAGGCATTAATTTTCGCGAACTTTTGTATAAGTTCATCATGTGTAGACGACAATGTTTTATATTCTGGCGAGATATGTCTTTGTAAGATGACATTGTTTCACCTTTGACAATTAAGGTGACATTCCATCTATTGCAATTTAGGTGACATACCACCTTTCTCATGGTAAAGTGACATCGTACCACATCATATTCATTTGTTCCATCTCAGATATTAAAGGTGATGTCAGACAACTTTTTCCTTGTAAGGTGACATTATCTTATGTGTTACTATATAAGGGACTCAATTTAAAGGTGACTTCTTACCACCTTTCTCAAAGCAAGTTGACGGCATACCACCTTTCTTAATGTACTTCTACTTCTACCGACTCGTGATCACAGTCATCAGATTGACTATTCTATCACTTTAGTTGATTGCGCCGCCGCGAGACCGATAGGTGCAAATTATTTACAAGTGGCTGACATCATGCAACCTTTCTTAATGACGATGAAATTTAACAAACCTTCGATAAAGGGTAGTATCAACCTAACCTTTTTCATCTAACTGACGTCAGCCACTCATACCATCTTTCTCCTGGTAAGGTTATATACCACCTTTATAAATTTATGACGACATTTCTCCATTTCGTTGCTTAAGTTGACACGAAACAGCCTTTTTCAAAGTTGGGTAATATTATGCAATCTTCCTCAATGTAATCAAACCACTTTTTTAAGGATGTATTCTCCTGAGGTTTCAGTCTCGTTCGTGAACATCCCGTTTATGAGTAAATCTTAAAACTTGTGTTATGAGTGACATTTTTTATCGATGTATATTATATAATGACCCTCTCAAATTGTGTCAAAAATTATGTAGTTTTCGAGAAATGGAAAATTCTACTTTTTGACCAAATTTGACCATTGATTGCCGTCAAAATTTAGCCGATTTTGGGATAGGGGTAATAAAAATAAATTTTCAAGAAACGTATCCATCTTATTCATATGATTTCTTTTCTTAGTTCTCTAAGATATAATTGCCCATCTATTTAAACAAAAAATAGCAATTTTGAAAAATCTAATTTTTTACAGATTTTACGAAGTCTTGAATTTTACCAAAAAAAGCAGCATTTTCTTACAAAACTTTCTTATATCATCACGGACCTATGCTTTTTATTAGTGATATTTCTTCAGAATCATAAGACATAACAATCTAGAAACTTTGAGAGAAAACGTGATGCTAGAAATCAACATTTTAGCCAAAAATGGTCCCGAATTTAGGCCAAAATTGATTAAATTTGCACAAAAATCGTCAAAACTAGGAGTTTTAAATGACTATAGCACAAAAATTGCACACGGACATATGATTTTCTCTTCAACAGTCGTATTTTCAGGGTCCTAGCATTATAAAAAGGTAGGTTTCGGGAAAAACTTGATGCAGGAAAATGTTGACCCCTCAGTAGAATACATCCTTAATGTTAGATCAAGTGACATCACCCTAGTGCATTCCACTTTTTGCTATGTAATTTGACATCATACTGCCTTTCTGAATGTTAGGTAACATGGTATTTGTCTCGCCCGCGACGAAAAAGTCGCGGAAGCGAGACTTAGGGATAGCGTTTCCGGCGGCGGCGTCAACAATTGCAAACTATTGTGAATTAACAAGCTTAGTTGTAGGTCCATAGTATTTGATGTGCAGTTGCATTGTTATGGGTACAACTCAAATTCCTACTAAGATTGTGGCCCTGGTCCCTTAGTCATGCTTGAACGATCACATTACGTTTTTAGCAAGCAGTTTGTACAGCCTATACCAGTAGTCCTAGGCACTTGATATTTGACATGCAGTTGCGTCTTGGGGAGTACATACCGATTCCACGCTAGGATGGTGGCCCTGGCCCCTTCGTCACGCATGAACGATCACATTAAGTTTTTAGCAAGCAGTGTGTATAGCCTATACCAGTAGCCCTAGGCACTTGATATTTGACATGCAGTTGCGTCTTAGGGAGTACATACTGATTCCACGCCCTGATGGTGGCCCTGGCCCCTTAGTCATTCATGGACGATCACATTAAGTTTTTAGCAAGCAGTTTGTATAGCCTATACCAGTAGTCCTAGGCACTTGATATTTGACATACATTTGCGTCTTAGAGAGTACATACCGATTCCACGCCCGGATGGTGACCGTGGCCCGTTAGTCACCCATGAACGGTCACATTAAGTTTTTAGCAAGCAGTTTTTACAGCCTATACCACGAGTCCTAGGCACTTGATATTTGACATGCAGTTGCGTCCTGGGGAGTACATGCTGATTCCACGCCCTGATGGTAGCCCTGTCCCCTTAGTCACGCATGAACGATCACATTAAGTTTTTAGCAAGCAGTTTGTACAGCCTATGCCAGTAGTCCTAGGCACTTGATATTTGACGTGCAGTTGCGTCTTGAGGAGTACATACCGATTCCACGCCCGAATGGTGACCCTGGTCCCTTGGTCACGCATGAACGATCACATTAAGTTTTTAGCAAGTAGTTTGTACAACCTATACCATCAGAAATAAATTTGCTAGAGTGCCAACAGCACAGCCTGATGGATGACTGGGCATTACCTGATCTCGCAGCAAGGAAAAATTAATCAGTCTTTGACATGCAGTTACGTCTTGGTAAGTACATACCGATTCCACGCCCAGATAGTGGCCCTTGCTTCTTAATCATGCATGAGTGATCACATCATTTTTTTCCAAGGAAATTGTAAACACAGTTAAAGATTATCTAAGGACCAGGGAAAAGCACCAACGCCGAGTGCACGTGTAGTAAACTGTGGAACATCAGTCTATGCACGTTTAAAGACTAAGTTGTCAGGATTATGTCACACACATTTTTGCCACTGCAAATACATTTGAATAACCATGACTTGTTAATGATTGCATAACGTTAATATCCGTGTTTGACAGTCGCTAATGATAAAATCGTCTTTCGCCAGCATAATTCGATTCTTAGTGAATTTTGGTCAAATTAATTAATCTGTGCACGTGGAGTACCACGTCGAAACGAATAGTTTCTATCGTCTGGTTGTCACATTGCTCATTTTACGTCATTAAATTTAGTCTGGACCCAAGGTCAGGAGCATATTACAAATGCATGGTTTATTATTTAGTAGTCAAATCAATATCTGCAACAACAAAATATGGAAAATCTCAAGTCGAAAACTTTGCAGCCGGTTCTAGCAATCTTGAATTGAGTAAAATAATCAGGAACCAAATAAAACACCTTTCCAATTCACACCATTTCTTATATATCAGCGCAATAAATCTAGATTGCAATGATGTAGAGATATGATGTCGTCATCAACGTATAATGCATTAATAAGAGTGGTATGATGTCAGATAACAAAGAGAAAGGTGTGACATTATTTCTAAACTGTATGCATACTAGATTGAACCCCAGAACTATTTGAGAGGTTTCAAAGATCATTAGCTCACCTCACGAAGGGAGGGGCTTATGTGCTACCTCGAGCGTCGGCGTCCGCGTCAAGTTAGTCAAGTTAGGAAGCATGACGGGTCAAAGTCCATTCCCACTTACTGGCATGCCAGACATCAACAATGTTGTTTCGTACGTTGAAATTTAGAATGACAACTGCAATGCATGCTTCAGGTACTCTCTTTGACATACATTTTACGCATGACCAACTTGGTTAAGTAAAATGGTTTAAGTCCATTCCCGCTTACTAACATGCCCCACATTAACCAGATTGGTATTTATGATGCATTGTGGGATAACAACTGCAATACTTGCTTCGGATGCTGTTAGTGACCTTTATTTTACACATGGGTGACTTAGTAAAGCAGAATGGTTTTAAGCCCATTCCTGCTTACTGACATGTCCCACATCAACCATATTGGAATGTATGATGCATAAATTCTCGGTTACTGACATGCCCCACATCAACCGTATTGGTATACGATGCATTTTGGGATAACAGCTGCAATGCGTGATTCGGATGCTGCCTTTGACGTACATTTTATGCATGAGAGACTTCGTTATGTAGAATGGTTAAAGTCAATCTACGCTTACTGACATGCCCAACATCAACCATATCGGTATGTATAGTGCATTTTGTGAAGACAACAGCAATGCATGCGTCAGATGGAGGCCAACATTTTACGCATGAGCAATTAAGTTAGGAAGAGTGTTAAAGTCCTTTCCCGGTTACTAACATACACTGACATGTATGATTCAATCTCGGATGACAACCACAATGCATGCTTCAGAGACGTACTGTCTTTGACCTACGTTTTACGCACGGGCGACTTGATTAGGTAGAACGGTTAAAGTCCAACCATGGTTACTGACATGCCCCCACATCAACCATATTATTATTTTTGATGCACTTTGTAATGACAATGGCAATGTATGCTTCGGATATTGTCTGTGACCTTCATTTTACGCATGAGCGACTTGGTTAGGTAGAATGGTTAATATTGACTCGCCCCCACATCAACCATTTTGATTTGTATGATGCGATTAGGGGTAACAAATGCAATGTATGCTGTCTTTAACCTTCATCATACGCACGGGCGACTTGGTTTGGTAGAATGGTTAACACTATGAACCAGAAAAACTACTGTCCGTACCAGGGACAGTGATTTTTTTACTGTCTGCTACTGTTATGAACTGTGACAGGTTATGACAGTAATCGACAGTAATTTTTATCTACTGTCATGCACTGTCCCGAACTGTTACAGTACATCACAGTGCACGACAGTTCATGTTGAAATACTGTCACCAACTGTCATGCACTGTAACAGTTCGGGACAGTACATGACAGTACTTGGATATTACTGTCGANTACAGTCAACCATTTTGATTTGTATGATGCGATTAGGGGTAACAAATGCAATGTATGCTGTCTTTAACCTTCATCATACGCACGGGCGACTTGGTTTGGTAGAATGGTTAAAGTCGATTCCCGGATACTGACATGCCCCCACATCGACCTTATTGGAATGGATGATGTATTTTGTGATGACAACTGCAAGGCACACTTTGGTTGCCGCCTGTGACCTACATTTTACGCATGAGCGACTTGGTTAGGTATAATGGTTGTAGTCTATTCTGAACACAGAAGGCACTTGCTTCCGGCCTAGAAAAAATGTTTATTATCAAATATGAATCTCGGAGTTGTTTACCATCAAATATGAATCTCGGAGATTCATAGTAATTTTTTTTTCTAGACCGTGAGCGAGTCCTTTTGGTGTAAACTTTGACTTCGGTTCAGTAAAAGTTTTGCCTCTTGGGTTGCAGATTTATGGAGGACGTGACATCCTAAAACCGTAAGAATTATTATTTTGGTGGTCAATTTTGTCTTAAAATTTACGCCCCTGGCTGTACTTGGAATATTTTTTATTGCGCCAAAAACCCCTCAAAATTCTGGATTCGCTCCTGTTAACAATATTATTTATAGACACATGCAAAAACATACATAAACTATAATGTCAGCGTACAAAATGCTCTATATATATCCACTGAAAATCACAAAAGATCGATTGATCGCATATTTCATAAGAAACAAAGGAAGAAGGGATCTTTTATGAGCTTTAAATTTTTTATGTTATTCCTCTGAAAAGATGACCCTCTTAATCAGTCTGTTATACCTTGAAAGACTGGTGTGCGTCAGGGAAAATTTATCGCACCTTTTACTCAGTATGTAGTATCCAAAAACTACAATGATTCGATTCCTTCAAATGTAAGCCTGTAAGTGTTGTTGATGGCCGAGTCCAGTGAATTATCTTATGCGAAAACTTTATGGTTTTAAGGGAAAAAAAGAATGTTGACATGTCTCTGAAGAATGTACGAGAATCATTTCTGCAGCTGGTGGTGAGTTTTTCTGTATGTGTGTGAACGCGTCAATCAATTGATTTTAATTTCAGTTTAAAAAAAGCAAAATCGTTACACTTGAACCCAGAAAGTGGTATATGATTGCGCGCAGGATTTAAGTACCAGTTCATCGAAGAAACAGGCAAAATGCATTGGTTCGATGGCACATTGTGAAAAAAACGCAAACTTTAGACGTTTGATTTTAACAAAACTAGCCAAGAAAACGTCATTTTGATAGATAAAAGTTCTGTGTTGTTTTGCCTTTTTGAGTTTTTTAGTTACATTGTACTGCGAAAAGTAAGGGAAAATTTTCCCGCAATTTTTTTCTCTATATAGCCAATCATAAATTATCTCGTGACCTAACACATGTTCGAATGTAAAACTTGTTTGGTGTGTATTTTTATAACAAAATGATGATACACCTCAGCCAAAAAAAAATAGAGAATCCAATTTTTTTATGTGCCGCCCACTGCCTGACTCCTAGCTGGAATACTACTTAATTGACTGGAATAACCCCCGTGTACGCCTTAAATTCCAAACTCCGCCATTTTTACCTATTCAAAGTAAAACCTGTTAGCATGGTCATGCCCTGTACATAACTAAGTGATAAAAAAGGCCTTCATTTTAGATCAACTCTCGTTGGAGTACCTATCGGCGTCCGCGTCCTCGTTCGAAAATAGATTTATTTCTCGGTAACTATGGAGGGTAGGGTCACCAAACTATGCATACATATGTATCTTCGACCATCTCAAAGCCTCCCAGAAAATTAGGTCTCTTTGACCTATATTTTCCGCTTGATTGCCTTTCATTCAATTTTAGGTCCAAGTTAATATCTCAGTAACTGTACATGATATCATATCTAACCTTAACTTTGCATGTGCATGCATCTTTGGTGGTAGGTCAACATCCGGGCAAAATAAGTTCACTTTGACCTATATTTTCCGTATGATCGACTTGCATTCAAGTTTACGCCCGAGTTCAGATCTCAATAACTGTACGTGGTGGGATCATCTAACCTTGCATGTGCATGCATCTGTGGTGGTAGGTCAGCATCCTAGCAAAAATAAGTCACTTTGACCTACATTTTCCGCATGATTGACTTGCATTCAAGTTTTAAGTCCGAGTTCAGATCTCAGTCTATGTACATGGTAAGATCATTTAACCTTGTGTGTGCACGCATCCCGGACAGTAGGTCAGCATTCTGGCAAAATTGGTGGCTGTGTCCATGTGCAATAACGAAGCGAACTTAATATATTGCCAATTACCTATGTTTTTAGATCAACCAAACACACTTTTTGTCTCGCCCGCGACGAAAGGCGCGGAAAGCGAGACATATGCGTACAAAGTATGACGGCG
>MJUU01008466.1:17582-42859 GCA_002080025.1 Modiolus philippinarum | reverse complement strand
TGGTAGGTCAATGATATTTGGTATATAGGTTGGTCTTGAGTAGTACATGACAGTCTGCTATATGGTTTTTGTCTCTGACCTCAATTTCACGGTCATATGAACATGTTAAGTTTTTGTGCTTAGTTTAATTTCTCAGTAACTATACGTGGTAGGTCAATGATATTTGGTATATAGGTTGGTCTTAGGTAGTACATGACAGTCTGCTATATGTTTTTGTCTGTGACCTCAATTTCACGGTCCAATGCACTTGTTAAGTTTTTGTGCTTAGTTTAGTTTTTCAGTAACTATAAGTGGTAGGTCAATGATATTTGGTATGATAGTACATGACAGTCTGTCATATGGCTTTTGTCCTTGACCTCAATTTAACGGTCTAGTGAGCATGTTAAGTTTTAGTGATTAGGTCATTTTCTCAGTAACTATAAGTGGTAGGTCAATGATATTTGGTATATAGGTTGGTCTTGGGTAGTACATGACAGTCTGCTATATGGTTTTTGTCTTTGACCTCAATTTCACGGTCCAGTGATCATGTTAAGTTTCCCAGTATCTTTTAATGTAAGGTCAATAATATTTGGTATTTGGGTTTGTCTTAAATGGAACATGACATCCTGCTGTTTGGCTTTAGCCCTTGACCTCATTTTCACGGTCTAATGAACATGTTTGGTTTATAATATCTATAAGTGGTCACTGATATTTTTTTTGGTGATTCATGACAGTCTGCTCTATTGCCTTTGTCACTTACCCTAATTTCACAGTCTAGCGAATATGTTTTATTTTCTGATTTAGTCAGTTTGAGAATTCACATCAATTTTGCGACCATGAAGGGACGGGCGAGACATCAATTTGGGTCCACACTTGTTAAATATTGTGGTTTTGCAACAGATTTTCAAAAAATTATTTTTAAGCCAATTGTTCTCCGATTTCAATGAAATTTCATTAAACTCAGAATGTTATTTACTCTAGTGTGATTTCTGAATTAGATTTTCACAGAATTCTATGATTTGAACAGGGAGTAAAATTTTATGTTACAATCAGTTACTTGCATGAATATGGATTTTGACTCTATAAATTTGACACTTATGGTTCTTTCAAGCTGAATGTCAGAAAATCGTGTCCGAATGAACAAGTTAACTTGACAAGATTATGAGTTTATCGGTAAAATTTTCATCGAAATCGGATGAGAATTGACTTCACACTTATTAGGAAAGTGTTATTTTACATGAAATGCTAGTATACAGTGAAATAATACTTTTGGTCACTGACTGTAGATCGTGAATCAAAAATGTTTCTTTAATTTCGGTAGTAAAACACTATGCGTATCGAATATTGAGAATCGAATATAGTAAAACACTATGCATATCGAATATTGAAAATCGATTTTTTATGAGTGTGAAGAGAATTTATATATATATTTCGGTCTGCTTGTTTCCGTATGCATGCACCAGCTACTTTGTCCTGGGACTATATTAGTCCCAGTTTTGCCATACATTACACAAAAAAATGGAAATTGTGCCTATGCTACATTGTTATCCCCGACTAATTCCGGCAAACAGGGAATAGATGAGCAATGGCCTGAAAATGGGTAGCAGTTCAAATCATCATATTTAAAAGTCAAAACCAAATTTCAAATCATTTATGGATTAAAAGATATAAAAAGATAAAAGATACTTGTGTTATATGAAAAAAAATCGGCGCAAATGAAACATTTGAAATTTATAAAATTGGCGCAAATGTCAGTATGTTTTACATTGCTGAAGAATACTTTCGAGTTGTTATACATGTAGTAGTAACAGCACCGGCGTTTTGCATTTGTGCCGCTTTTTTCTTTCATTTGCGCCAACTTTTTACTTGTTAATTTCGTGTCCAATACAGGTACTTTTTTCATTTGTTCACACTATACGGATGAAATTTTAAATATTAGTTCTTATAATCTCAATTTTAAAGCTCCAACTTTTATCTTGGAATTTGCAACTTTTGCCATTTAAAAGATAAATGTGAAAAAGTAACAAAATATCGATAATGTCTGAAGTATATTTTAAATGAGGCATTTTAACACCGCTTATTTCCAGGTTTAACCAACATTATAGCATTAATAAATGGGTATTTTCATAATGGCCCTGTTATGTGTCCGAGGGCCTGAGGAAAGCTGTAATGGCAAGAGGCAACGCCGAGGGCAATTACAGCATCCGAAGGCCATTATTTTACAGACCGAGGACACATAACATGGCCATTATGAAAATACCAATTTCTTAAAACTTTTATTGACCAGATTGGTAATCTTAAATAGATTGACAAGTGAATGTAAAAGTGTATAAAATAATTTTCTGGAAATTTATTTTTTACACGAAAAGTCGTTTGTGGGATCAAATATCTGAAACAAAAAAGTAGCTATATAAGATTTTACCCTGCTTAAGTATACAAAAAACTTTGTTTTAAAAATCAAGGAAGGGATGTATATCTTCGAATCCCTTGTGATGAAATGACTAAAATGAGAGGTCACAAGTAGGGTCAAATATCTGAAACAAAAAAAGGGTTTCTCCATACAGCTGTATTAGGATTTACCCCATTGGACAAAAAAAACACCTTTTTTTGAAAATCAAGAAAAGATGTATATTTTCTTATCCCTTATGACGAGATGAGTAAAATGAGTGGGGTCAAAAGTAGGGTCAAATATTTGAAACAAAGAAGTTTATTCTCCATACAACCGCTGAGTACAGAAAAATAAAAAATAAATAAACACCGCTATTTTTGCGCCTGTCCCAAGTCAGGAATATGTTGGTGATTGGCTTGTCCGTGTCTTCTTATAAAATTTTAGTTTCTTGATATTTGGGTTATTGGATGTGGTTTGTTTCCATTGATTTATCCACTCTTTTTACCCTTTTGGGGCCATTTAGGGCTTGCTATATGGTGTGAGGTTCCTCACTGTGTTGAAGACCGTACGGTGACCCCTAGATGCTTTGTTTTGGGTCGTTTTAACCTGGATATGGGATGTTGTCTCCTTGACATTTACCCCATTTCCTTTCTTTTTCATACAAAAATACTTTTTTGTAGAAAATCAAGAAAATATGTATATTTTCTAATCCTTAATGACGAGATGAGTAAAACGAGTGGTCACAAGTAGGGTCAAATATTTGAAACAAAGATGTTCAGCATCATACATGATACAGCTCCTAATTCAGGCAAAGCATGTCAGACCACTCAAAGAACTACAAATGCAATAACAATTGTATTTCCAATTTTCTAATACTTGTTCAATACAAAGAATGCAGAATAATGTGTACTTTACTGTAAATATATGATACAATCATAATTTTGCATTTTACAGACACCAAGTGAACTAAACAGCCACCATCTTAAATCCTGTAATGGCCCTGCTAATCTCATAATGCCCAGTTATCTCGTAATGGCCCTGTTTATTCCGTAATGGCCCAGTTGTAATCACGCGGCATACTTGTAATTTATAAAGGCAATACATTGTTAACATATTTTACCTTAACTGGTAAATTAATCATCTTTAAATAAATCATCTTTTAAAGCACGGTACATGTAATTTACTTGACGTGTAATATGAAGAAAAAAAATCGGCGTAAATGAAAAATAAAATCGGGGCAAATGAAAAATTTGAAATTTATAAAATCGGCGCATGTATGTCATACGCTCAACAGCACTGCTACCTGTATTAAATAAGCGAATACACGCAGGTTGGAAAATTGACATAATTGTTAGATTATTGAATTAGCAGGATAACTTACATCGCCTTTTGATTAGATGAAAGTTGCATAAAACGATTTCTTAGTAACATATGTTGTTCAAACTGCACTTGGTGAAATATTTGGTGTATGGAAAAATTATAAATTCAAATCAATATACTGGTTTATTAAATTTAAATCGCAAAAATATCTAAATGTGAATTGAATAAGTATACTTTTGGACACAATAAATTTGTTACTATTGCCATATCAGTGGCGGATTTAGGGGGGCAGAGGGCCCGGGCCCCTCTAAGGTTGGAAAATATTTAAAATTCCTAGGGGTTTTTCAGAATTTGTGTTCCCCTTTTTGAAAAATTATGCCCCCCACCAAGTAGAAAGTCTGGATCTACATCATGGTTCCGTGGTTCCACCGTGGTTCATACATCAAGAGCAAGAGGAGGGTTTGATATTTTAAGGAATACGACTGCGTTTAAATATTAATCACCTTGATTTGCTGCATTTATTTTTGCAAGGGTGTGTTTTTGTCAACAAAAAAATTCTTCCTTCTGTTTTCCGCTTATTTAAAAGCATATCAGAAATATGAATATCATTGTTTGATCAGCAATAATAATCTATCAGATTAAAATTAATATGTTGCAACTGGTGTGTATTGTTTGCCGAAGCACACGCGCGATACACGCGCCCCTGATTAATTTCATTTGGTTGCTATCAATATGTAATCGACATATGTCACGTGATCAAACTCTCAAATGAATGGAATTCTTTAAAGCAAGGTGCGTTTAAACACAGAATATTGGATACAACGAAAATTTGAGAAAACTAAAAGACTGCGCTGGAATTAAGATATTTATCACGATATATTTTTTTTTCATTTACCGATCGCAAATTAAAATTATTTAATGAACATCTCTCGTGGCCTTTATCGATTTGTCGAGTACTGATAACAGTATTCTCAGGTGATATTGGCAGAATTTTATGCTCCAATCAATGGTACACAGAAATAATAGCTACTTGACGATGGCCACAAGATGTCACATTAGGGATTAATCTAGAATGGAAAATTTTGATTTTACAGAATTTTACACAAAACATATCATGACTGAAATTTAGGATAGATTCAGTGCTGTGTTGTATTAGAAAAATGGTATATTTTGCCATAATTTATGGATAATTACAAAAGCGTGTTTGATATATTTTTTTTCTCTAGTGACGCAAGAATATCTGAAATACTAGTTCATAAATTCAGTATGCAGAGTTATGTCTGATGAAAAACACACTGAAAATGGAACCGCGATGGAAGAAACGGCGGACCAAGAACTTCAAGAGACCGCGGAAAAGAAATCCAAAACACCAACAAATTCACCAGAATGTCAAAATTCTGAGTCGGAAAATGATGAGGACCAAGAGTTGCCATTTCCAGGATTTACAGCAAAATCACTATGTATGACACAGGATAATAAATTAAGATTTTGGTGTTTAAAGATCGTCACACATCCATATCCTTTTTAAAAATTATAATACCTCAAATTTACAGAATAAAGGTAGGAATTTACAATATTTTATTACAATTTTAAATCAATCATAATTTGACATTTCATTACCAATTAATGTCCACATATCTTGATTTTTCTTATCCATGGAAGTTTTAAATGACATTATTCAATCGTTAGAAAAATTACATTTGCATTGTTCTGATGACAAATCGTTTTGGTGGTCAAAACTAGCTTTTTTGCTGTTAGATATGTAGAGAAGAGCTGCAGAAAAAAAGTTTGACTTAAGCTAGGACTAATATATTTATAGTTATATCTATATAAGTCCCAGACTTGAATTTCTTATATGAGAGCAGGGACTTTTATGTTCTTTACCGAAAATACTTATATAATATCCCGGCGATTCATAGCAACTAGAGCTGACCATGAGGTAAAATAAGTTTTCACCTATCACTCTATCCTTTTTTGAAAAAGTGTTTAACACTTTATTTAGTCTTCGAGAAGAGAATTACATATCAGTAAGTATTTTTCTTAAGTTGGTATATTACAAATAACAAGATGCAAGCTCTGAAGAGCTTTTGATCGACATACAGTTATCTGGGGCATGTGAAACATTCAACTCGTTTTTTGTTGAGGCAAAAGATATTGGGAAGGGGGTTTTATTTGATCAGGAAACACACCAAGCTTGGCAGCTATCAAAGAAAACAAACCTGATGTCCCTATGTTTGATTTTGTACCCGCTAATATGGGCGACGTATCCAAGATTATTGCAAAAGTGGATATAAAAAGGGCCACCGGAGCTGACAATTTTCGGCAGCTGGTGTCCCGGTTTTGACCCAACATATCCGGGCACAAATCTTGTCAACTTATTTTATAGACATAAAAATATCAATCGGAATGTTTCAGATTGTCGAAAACTGTACACAGCCTGGTACACGGACAATACGGCGATCAATCTGTCCGCAATCAATCAAAACGACCGAATACTAGTAGATTCTATTTGTTTCTTATCCGCATTAACCCGAAATTAACGGTTCATGACCTAACTACAGGATCGTGACAAATTTTGCGACAAATAAGTTACACGCTAAATGCATAAGTTACATTTTCAAAAGGGAAAAAAAGCTAAATGAACTTTTAATTTCTAAAACTGGAATATAAACGTTGATGTTACACCGCCTGTTGGATGAGGCCAACTTTCTTTTGACCCCCAGATTTTGGGAAATGGAAGCGAGTACACCCCATCTACGGAAATGACGTAAGATTCCATATTACTTTCAGGAAGACGTCAGAGAGGAGTGATAATATCATAGTTCACCAATATTAGAAGTCAAACCATTACATTTCATTAGAAAGAGCAAAAATGCATAATTATGGTTAGAATTTAATCCGTGTTATGACCATGTATGTTGTTGGGGAGTGACAGGAAGTGTAAATTTATTTTCTTCAAGGATTTGTCTTCTCTAAGCCCGACCCCTTTCTTTGCTTGAAAAAAAAAACTGCATTTTGAGAATTGAAACTGTGCATAATAAATCTGTGGACTGATTGACATGTATACCCTTAAAAAATTTTTGTTTACTGCAAATTGAAAGGGTGATGGGAGAATTTGAGGTACCAAAAACATTTTAAAAGTACACAAGTTATTTAAAATTCATTAAACAGAGATTACAATGTAAGCTAATGATTGTTGGTATCAGTAACGATCAGTTTGTTTAATATGTTTGAAGGATATTCCAGTCTCCATTTTAATTAAGTTGAATTCAATGACTTTTGTCTAAATAGATAATTTAGCTTCTCTGGAAAAAGGCAGTAATGAGGGAACATAGGTTAATGATATTGCTCTTAAAGTATTTAAAAAATGGAAAAAAGAACAAGAAAAGATGAAATTTTGTTACACACATGTGTCAATTAGCATTGAGTTATCCTTAGATGTGTAACATTTACCTTAAATTTTGTACTGTTCCTAAGACCTATAAATGGTTCCTTGATGTTTATTATGGGAAAAATATTTTTACAGTAAATGCATGCAGCCATATGTTGACTGTAGATTTTGAAACAAATTAAGTCAAATGTCAAGCAAAATATTCAAATACAAATTTTAGTTACAAAACAATGAATGTGAAAACAAAACAATATGGAAGGTGTTTCAGATAGCTATAGATCTTATCATCAAAGATATTTCCAGTGGATCTTGAAAAATTCCTCCAATTTATTTTTTCTATGAACTTGATTCCTTGATGTTATTGTCATAGTTTTGCTATGTAATGATATGTTGTGAAACAATGCTTTTTGTGTTGCTATAGATGTTTCTGTGGTAAATATGGGCATTAGTCATTACCAATCCCTTTGTTGTTTCAGTCATGTCAGTCTGTTGATGTGTTGTTCCCTGTTATAGTTTGTGGGGTATTAATTTTCGCACTATTCACGTTTAACATGATAAGCACGAAAAATTTATACCCACGAATATTTCACTGTTAACCTGAATGTTAATGAACATTATGACTTTAAATGAAAATCCACAATATAAAACCCCGCGAATAAATCCAAGACTGAAAACTGCGAATATAAAGCACTATACATTATTCTATGTTTTTTTTTCCTTTTTGTCAAAGTTTTTTTAATATGTTTAAGAACCAAATGATGTTGTAAAACATTTACTTGATTTTGTTCTCAGAGTGAGTTCTGCCCAGTACATGGTGTTATTTATGATTCTAATTTTTTGTGATTTTTTTGCATTTTAATGGTTCATAACTTATATGGCAAAAAATATGCTTCAGGTAATCAAATAAAATTAATTTGATATGATTCCACTATAATTCACCATTTTTTTTATACAACCACCAACGTATCATGCTGCTGTTGTCCATTAGTATAAGCTTATGCAGGCTCTTGTTTTGGTTTAATGACTTAATTTAACTATAATTAAACATTATACATGTTATATTTTCAAATATGAGATTTGTTTGTGTAAGCCTGTAGAGTTGCTGGTCCTTGTACAGAGTTATTGGCCCTTTAATTTTATAAAGTCGTAATTGGACTGGGCCAAGTATTTTTGAAAATGTTTTAAAATGGCCCTTGCTCATCTCTATGTGTCCTTGTAAGTTTTTACAAGGGTCTTTATAGAACTGAAATACATGACAATATTAAGGAGCAGTTTGTTTGTTTTTCTATATTGTGTCAGTATTTAAAAAAAAAATGATTCGAAATTTACACAGTGCTATTTTGCATTTATATTATAAAATTATGAATTAAATGAACCAGTTGTTGTCCTTTGGGTTTTGAATATAGTTATTATAGAATCCATATTGCATTCACGGACTAAATTAATGTATTCAAAATTTAATGAATTCTAAAATTGGCAGAGATGCTGAAGTCTATATCATAGGTACAAAATACTTGATGAGAGCAAACATATTAATTTTTTCTGCTATACTTGACAAAAGGTTACGCTGCTGAAAACTTTCGGTATTTTAATATCAGACATATTGGTATTAGTTTTAACATGATCATAACTTTCCAGAATATGCATTGCAGAATATAATATCTATTGATGGTAGAAAAAATGGAGAAATATCAAGAATTACAGTGGCCATGTATGAATCTCTCGATTACAAAACCTTGATTAGATTTCTTAAACAACTAACTAATGGTTTTTACATGTCTTGATTTTGCAAGCTTGTATTGCATAAACATTTTACACCATGAGAGTCTTGTGATGCAATAAAGCAAACATAAATCGATTACAGCATTTTGTTTAGTGTGAAAATCTTTTTCTTTAATCTAAAAATCTGATCCACGCAACAACTATGCCATTTTAAATATTTATATAAGTGTAAACTGTAATAGTCTATTGGGGATAGTGCTTTACCGGCTTATTGATGTATTTGACGGACTGGAGCAATATTGAACAGGATAGCAGTATGAGATTGAGCTATGATTTACAAAAAATACATTTATGACTGATCCCCGGAGGTCCATTTCCATTAGATTTAGAATCGGAAAAGATATATAGTTCGCTTGCTTTTTGAAATGAGTCTGTAGCAAATCATTTATTTCTTTGATAAGGCTAAGCCTTTTTCTTATAAATAATTAAGTATTTCATTTAGGCTAGCAATCTTATTATCTTCTTTAGCTGTATTATGTTCAGTTGATTTTTCAGTAGGGAACTTATTAACGGAATTCTTGTATTGTATAATCTATGACAGAAGTATTATTATCCTGAATATATATTTCTGTTTCATTAAAAAAAAGTAATATTTTTCGCATGCTGGGAAATTGAAGGGTTTCTTGTATGATTCATTGCAATAAGTCTAAAGGAAAATACATATCTTTATAAATATTAATGTATCTATTCCCTACATAAACAAAATCTATAAAAATTGATAAGTTTTTTCCACATTTATTGTAAAACATGCTTTGCAAGACACATTGTATTAAAAATTTAGAATTACTATCGCTAGTCTTTTTGTAATTACTTTATAAGATTGATAATTTTCATTTGTGTACACAGAAAACTTTCAATATTTAAAGATCATTACCTCAAAAACCATTTGAGAAACTGATGAACCAAAGTCTAGTACAATAGTCTTTTTGATGTTCCTATTAATAATCATGCCTGGCATAATTCCACACCATCATAGAGGGCCATGTACATGTACAAGCCATTGAATGTGGTTAATATGGAACTATATGAGAAGCTTATCAAAGATCTCCTTGCATTGTATTTCCCAATCTTCTAACAAAAAAGGATAAGTTATCAAATGTCAAATGGGCAAATCAAAAATGTCTTCATAAATGTTCAAAAGTTTTTTTATAAAAATTTAAAGCAGTTCTCTATTATGTAAATCAAATGTATAAGTACTCTTTATAAGTAGTTCACAGTTACCAAACACATAGCACTCATTTTCTTTCTTTTATATTTAAATCTTTTTTCTGCTCTCTTTTCTTTTATTTATGATATTATTTATTTATATGCTTGATCACTTCGCATTACATTAAGGGAATCATGTTAAACAATTTTCTTTTCAAAAACTATACTTGGCCAATTTTAACCAAATTTGTTCACAATAAGTTCATGTTGGCAAAGCATTTCACTGATCTTTGAAAGTACTTGAGCAATTCTGACCAAATTGTCCATAAAAGTCCTTGGATTGTCAATACGCTCTTTTACAAATGAGTCTTAGCTAGATCCACATAGTGTCGTCAACTCGCTGTCTCAAAGCCAAAGGTATGGAAACCAACCAACCTGTCTCAATTATACAGATATCAGTTCACTGTCTCAATTATACAGACATCAGCTCACTGTCTCAATTATACAGACATGAACTCACTGTCTCAATTATACAGACATCAGGTCACTGTCTCAATTATACAGACATCAACTCACTGTCTCAATTATACAGACACAGTTCACTGTCTCAATTATACAGACATCAATTCACTGTCTCAATTATACAGACATCAACTCACTGTCTCAATTATGCAACTCACTGTCTCAAATATACAGACATCAGCTCACTGTCTCAATTATACAGACATCGATCAGTTCACTGTCTCAATTATACAGACATCAGCTCACTGTCTCAATTATACAGACATCAACTCACTGTATCAATTATACAGACACAGCTCACTGTCTCAAAGTATGGACAACAACAAACCCATCACAATTTTACAGACATCAACTCACTGTCTCAATTATATACTATAGACATCAACTCATTATCTCATTTACTAGCAACAAATTTCAACTCACCATCTCAATTACATTTCCACAGACATTAACTCACCATAGCAATTACATGTGTACAGACATCAACCCACCATCCTGATAATGTTGGCACATACATCAACTCATCTTCTCAGTTACATTTCCACATACATCAACTCACCTTCTCAATATCATTTCCACAGACATCAACTCACATTCTCAACTACATTTTCACATACATCATCTCATCATCTCAATTATATTTCAACAGACATCAACTCACCATCTCAAACGCATTTTCAGGACATTAGCTCACCATATCAGTTACATTTCCACAGACCTCAGCTCACTATCTCAATTACATTTTCAGGACATCAACTCACCATCTCGATAACATTTCTACAGACATCAACTCACCATACTAATATGTTGTCACAATCATCAACTCATCATCTCAATGACTTTTCCAGGATATAAACTCACCATCTCAGTTATATTTCGAGGACATCAACTCAGCATTTCAATTATATTTACACAGACATCAACTCACCATATCAGTTATATGGACATTTAGTTATCCTCCAATTAAGTGTCTTGATTTTACAAACATTTTTTCTTGGTGTACAAATAACCTATACAAACTTAACAACTTCTACTGCCTTTACAATATATGCATTTCCACTCATAATCTCAATTATAAAGACTGTTTCAATGACATGCAAACTATTATTTGTTTTATTGTCTCAAGATAATCTCATAATATGTAATGTTTGTAAATGTTTCCATATTGCCAAATTAAAGGTTTTTATAGAAGTTGCCTCTCTGCTTACTGTTACATCATATATGTAAGCCTTTACTGTGTAAAAATTTTTGGATGAATTTCTGGGATGAATCTTGTGTTTATTTCAAATCCGGATTCATGTTGATCTTAACCGACCTGTAAAATGTACATGTCTGTCTAGTAGTATTGATTTGCAACAGCTTGCCAAAAAGCACTTCCTTAACCCATGGGCCGATCTAATATACAACTGGCCTATTTGTTCTTTCATATTGGTAGTCAATATATTTTCTTTCTTTATCATACTTGGTAGATTATTATCATGTTTGTAACGAGGTCTTCCCCAAGATAACATCTATTTAATATTGGGCATTGTGTATTACATCTGTCAATATTTTCCAGGAAGAGGATGTTTACATATCCTTGAATGGACATTTATAAGAAGTATGTCTTGTTTTGGGTCCAGAATTTGCCTGCATATGAATTAGCACAGGCTGCTACAAATTTTTGGTAAAAGATTAGCTATGATTCTAAAGATTATAAATTCTATGATAAAAAATCTTAGGCCAAACTCAATTTTTTCAACACCTGAGAACATTATAGTTTTTGTATTTTGTCCATTTTTGGTTTTTTTTTCAAGATTTATCATATTTTTTACTAAAATTGAATGAAAATTAAACTTATTGTCTACCCTTAGTTTGTAAGTGAATCTAGGATTTTTCTAAATGGCCGTAGCATGTAAACATGGACTTAAGGTGGCCCTCTACCTATAGAAACCTGTTAGATATTTCTTGATTTTCTTTATTAATCATCTTCAAACTTGGTATGTTTACCACAAAACTCTGGACCAATTGTGGGTACAGAGGAGGGAGGTTCAAGGAATTCTAGATTTATGCCCTTTAAACTTTGAAATTTAGTGACTTTTACTGATAATTTTTGAAAGAAAGAACATACTGATTGCAAACTCTGGTACGTAAGTTGTTTACTATAAATATCAGGACCAAGTTTAATTTTGGGTTCAGAGGGCCAAGGGGTTCTGGTATGCGTTTCTCACATTAAAACTTGAAAATTTAATGAATTTTAGGGTTTCCAACTGATATCTAATGTGTCAATGAAATAACATACCAACTTAAAACTTGGTATGTCATGTATGTGCAAGTTGTTCACCACAAAGCTCAAGGCGTCAAGCTAAGTTCAGTTTTCATAGGTCCCAGGTGTTCTTTAGTTATGCCCTTGAAAGCTGAGGGTTACTGACTGGTTTCTTGTGAATCAAATAACATGCCGTCTTCAAACTAAGTAAAGGTTGTTTACCACAAAAATGCACAAAGTTTGATCTTGTGCTCAGAGACAAATTTGCAAAATTTCAATCAATGACTAGTTTAGTTTTAAGTCAACAAAGGATAATAAATCTTTAGTGAATTCTCCCCCTGTGCTTACAATGCTTATCAAGCTTTCAGTCAGAAATCTGGAAATCTATTCCATTCTTTATACTGCAGTATTTATACAGACATAGTGGTAATTTCATTCATCTTTGAGACAATGACATATAACATAATATAAATCAGATTGGTCTGAGCCCTTATGTATTATAATTATGTTAATAGCCACATTGGAGACTATTTAATAAGGTTCTGATTGGTTTTATTGTTTTTGATTGCTGGGTCTGAAGGATATTGATAGGAAGAGCTAGAGACTTGATGATACACATCAGGAACATGTACTTATTTATAATTTCGTACATGTTCTGTCAAGATTTTGTCATTTTTTTTTAATCTAAACATATTGATATGCTAAATTGGTATTTAAACAAAAATATAAATCTGTTACATAATTCAACAAGTAGGATAAGGAAAAAGGATCTTCCGTGGGGGTGGGGGTGGGGGTGGGGGTGGGGTAGTTCTTACAATGTTTTTCATATTGACAAATTCAATAAAGATCCTATTAGAAAATATAAAACCATCTTTATACAATTTTGTTTAAAACACAATGAAATGGAAAAAGAATGTACTAGTAATTGATTGATTGATTAGTTAGAGTTTTATGTCCAGTGAGCAATATTTCAGTTTATATCTTGCCAAGAACAAGTTAATCAATGCAAAAGATTGTATGTAAAAGGAGAAATTTGTAAATGTTGTAGGGAAAACTAGCCTTAGTCCGGCTATCCCGAGTTCCTATCGTTGTTTATGTTTGTCATTTATCATTTTATTGTTTTTCTTGTGCAATTCCCTGGTGGATTGTGGCATGTGCTTGTAATGTTTGGCCATTGTAAGTGTTTCCTGTTATCTATGCTTCTTTAATTTCCAGGGTAACAAGTTTGATTGCTACTGGAAATGGGAGATATTGGTAGGGGCAGAAAATTTAGCCTTCTATATGACTCCCAATGAGTCTGTACTTGAATGAGAAATATAGGTGGGGTCCTTGCACTGCATGCAGCATTTAGTTTCCCCAAACAGTTTGTAATGGTTCACTGTCAGGCTTTCCATATTAGTTACGACCTGACTATTCTGCACAAACAGGGCATTCCACTATCCATCAACTTTGGACGACCAGCCTGAGAGCCCGGCTTGAAAACAGATTCAGATGCCCGGAAGAAAAATGTAATTCAGTGTTGTCTAGGTTGGATTATAGTTGACAATTATTGCTTTCAGTTGTTGACTTGTAAATTCTACCTTTTCATAGACCATTTATTTTGTTTGCTCATTTGGACCAAAAGGCAACTTGGTTTGTTTTCCCTTGCAGGTTAGCTTGGTTTTGAACATTGTGGATAAGATTAAACCTTTATATGAAAATGTTCTCCGTTAAGGATAAACAATTGAATAACTGAAAATAGAATACTGTTATGATTAAGGCCAGAATGAGTAGGGCCTAAGAAAATAAATTGTGTGTTTGGGGTAACATGGTTTTCAAAGTTAGGTAGGGTAGGTAGGAAACATTTTTTCTTACATTGTAGTAATGGAGGAACATTTCTGACTTTAACAGTGCTTGTTGTAAAATAGGCAAAAAAAAGTTAGGGTAGGCATAAAATTTTTGGTAGGGTCGGGTTACCCTAAACTAACAACTTTTTTTTTCTAGGCCTAGCTGTTTAAATTGGTGTATAAACCAAAAATTGTCTTCTTAGATATCAAAAATTTAGCAGTGGATGAAGTCATCAGCAAGGCAAGATTAACCATCCCTGCTATGATAGCTCAGAGTCTTGAGTAAATAAGATCTTCATAATATTATTAATATTATCATTTCTTGGCCTGTGCTTTTCCAGAAAAATAAATAAAAAAACCTGCAATAACTGACTACAGTTTTAAGCCTTTTTATGGCTTCTTATATATTTGTAAGTATTTCCCCTTTCATTATTTTTGGCTACTTTATAGTTAAAAATGATAAGGAATGAATGAAAATGTTCAGCAAATTTATACTTTTTAAATTATTTGAACCTTCATTCAGTCAATACTATATATATGTTGGTTAACCAAATTGTAATAATTTTTCCTATTTATTTCATGGAAGAACCAAGTTTTCACTTTGTCTCCATGTGAACCCTCTTTAAATTCATGAAATTCTGTTCACATACATAGAAGAATCTTATCCCAATAACTTTCAGAGATAATTTCAATGAACCAAGGAGTTTCTTCAGGATTAAGATACATGAATATTCTTTGTTTGTCTATGTACTTGTGAAAATACAAGTTTGAATAAAAATCCCCTGATCAATATATTGTCTGAATGGTAGAAGTTATCGATTACAGACCCTAAATCAGATTTTGTCGTAGACGACTGTGTTAAGGACATACTTGCCGTTATTGGATGAGGTTTTTCCGTATATTAAGTTGACAGTGATCGTTGGTAATGAATACAGATAAGACTGTTATTTTGCTATTACGGTATCATAAATTGTCATTATTTTGTTAACAACTATACCATTTACTATATAAGAATAAACAAAAACAAACAAATAGAAAAAACAACAAACAAACTTTTATTGAAATTGGCTGGGTTTAATTTATATGATTGCTTCCTCAACTTTTTGTTCTCATATGAAAAAATTTGGTATTTGCTGACCTCCTCTCAATAGGCCCAAAGACACTGTACATGTAACAAAAAAAAAATTGGAAAAGAAATAAAACTTATAGCTCACAATGGTATGAGCTGCAATCTATTAAAAAAGTGCAATATGCAATTATGCCTGAAAATTGCAATGTATTTGAATTTTTATTTTAAAAAAAGCACTTGCCATCTTGACATTTTAGTTTGACATTCATTTTCCAACATACTTGCAGGGTACTATTTTTAGTTCGCCTCAGCGAAGTTGAGGGGTACTATTGGAGTAGCCCCTGCGTCCTCGTCCGCGTCTACATCTACGTCCGCATCCGCATTTGGGCATATATCTCTGCAACTATGCATGGTAGGGTCATCAAACTTTGTATGCAGGTGCATCTTGGGTTGACTCACAGCCTCAAAGAAAATTGGGTCTCTGCAACCTATATTTCCTGCTTGATTGGCTTCCATTCAAATTTGCATTCAAGTTCAGATCTCAGTCAGTATACATGGTAGGATCAACTAACCTTGCATCTCTGATGGTAGGACAGCATCAAGGCAAAATTAGGTCACTTTGACCTATATTTTATGCTTGATTGATTTACATTCAAGTTTTCGGACGAGTTCAGATCTCAGTCACTATACATGGTAGGATCATGTAACCTTGCATATGCATGCATCTCTGATGGTAGGTCAGCATCCAGGCAAAATTAGGTCACTTTGACCTATATTTTACACTTTATTGATTTACATTCAAGTTTTCGGATGAGTTCAGATTTCAGTCACTATACATGGTAGGATCATGTTATCTTGCATATGCATGCATCTCTGATGTTAGGTCAGCATCCAGGCAAAATTAGGTCACTTTGACATATATTTTATGATTGATTGATTAACATTCAAGTTTTCGGATGAGTTCAAATCTTAGTCACTATACATGATAGGATCATGTAACCTTGCATATGGATGCAACTCTGATGGTAGGTCAGCATCCATGCAAAATTAGGTCACTTTGACCTATATTTTACGCTTGATTGATTTACATTCAAGTTTTGGATGAGTTCAGATCTCAGTCACTATACTTGGTAGGATCATGTAACCTTACATATGCATACATCTTGGATGGTAGATCAGCATCCAGGTGAAATTGGGTTACTCTGACAATGTGCCATAACAAGGCGAACTCTGTAATCGTTGATTACCTATGTTTATAGCTAAGGATTGCAAAACTGACAAAATTGTATATCTTATTTTTTTTGTGTAAACTATAAAAGTTTATATAGAAATTTGTCTTGATACTAAATATTTTAAAATGTTGGCCTTAAATTTGTTTTTTATGTCTATGAAACCATAGTGGTAAATGTAAAGACATTTTAAGTATTATTACTTGTCCATTAAAGTTTTTGATTGCACCATTATTTCTGGAAACTTGAAGGAAGATGTCTGGAACCCCTTGTCTCTGTCCTGTGAATCTCCCTGTCTGATTCAATTAGTTTGGTGAAGATTAATCTTTCGCGTGAATTTGATATACATCTTGGGCTGACAAACTACAAATCATGACTGATCCTGAGGAGAATAATTACCATTTATGGTATAAATTCAGCCATGTTTTCTGTCCAAGACTCAATCTTGTAGTGAATAATTAATGTCACTTTGATAGGCAAATGGCTCTTTTCGTTAATCACAGAATCTAATCGCATTCACATGTAAATATGTGAACTTTGAAATTTACCAGCTAAGCAGTCGTTGTTTGGATGGTAGATATCAATTTAAAATCGCTGCAGAGAATTGCCGCAGAACAAATTAGAAGTCAAGTACAAATGAAATGCTTTGAAATTTGAGCATATTTTTGTTTCAATTATATTACCTTATGTATAGAGGTAATGAGCCAGAACTCTATTATTCCGCCCAAACAGTATAATATTTAATAATATAGGGTTATTGCATGAATATTGGGGAATATTGTCCTGAGTAGAATTCTATATTACAGGAGCTTGCTAGGGATAATATTCCCCAATATTCATGCAATAACCCTATTATTGTATAGCAAAGCTTGTATTTCTGTTAACGAGGGTATTTAATTTGTTGTCAATGACATCTTATTGCACTAGTGCAATATGGAAATTTATTTGTGCGCTTACTTTTGGTTGCTTTCTAAGGGAAATAAAAGTGTTTGGCCCTGTATATAGATGGATTTGTCTAATGATGTACACAATGTACCTGTCTTTAAAAGTTTTTAAATTATGATTACTAGTATTTCAAAAACCAGAGTTTGCAGGATTCAATTTTTCTCTATATGGAACTTTTTAGAAGCACTGATGTTTTCTGGAATTTATGGATGCATTGTAAAATATTCATATCTTCACAAACAAAAAGTTTAGGGGTACATATAGGAATTACTCTGTCTGCCTGTCCACACTTCTTGTCGGAACAACTCTTAAACAACTTGTGAGATTCCTCACTGTGTTGAAGACCGTACGGTGACCCCTAGATGCTTTGTTTTGGGTCGTTTTAACCTGGATATGGGATGTTGTCTGCTTGACATTTACCCCATTTCCTTTCTTTTTCAAATCGAAGGATTTTATGAACTTCACACAAAATCCAAGGGAAGTACGCTATAGAACCGATTCAATAAACCAGTCCCCACCGTCAGTATGTGACATGTATATCTTTTGTCAGCTTCTGTGTTAAAGAAAACACAATGTCATCAAATCTGGAAGGTAACAGACAAACAAAGGAACTGCCAGTTATTGAAGTAGAAGCAAAAAATGAATTAGTCACAACATCCAGGGTTCAATTTAAGCGCTCTCCTGCTTGCCCACAGCAAGTAAAATCTGTGCAGGGCAATTTAAATTTGATGCCAACTTGTCCGCTTGTCCAGTTGAAATTTAATTTATCTTCAATTCTGAAGTGGAAGGGCAAGTAACATTTAACGGCGACTTGTCTGATGGGCAAGTTGATGATTAATTTCTTAATCAACCCATGAACATCACTGCATTTGATTGGTCAAGAAGGTCAGGTAGGGACACATTTATTGAATCAACCCTATGTAGATGTGCATGAAGGAATGGAAGGAATGTTATGATTGTCTGACACAACATTCGGAGATAATATGACTTGGGGTGTTGGGGTATCTTTTTGTGGATTTTGGAAAAAAAAACTGAAGAAAGCAACACTGCATAAATCAGATGAAAAAATATAATGATGTAAATTTGTCTATTTGTTGCTATCTTAGAATGGGTGGAGGGCAACAGCCCACCCCCACCTAAAAAAGGTGTTTTTGACGTTTTTTTTCGTACTAAAGTCGTCCCAGAGAACCGGAAGTGGTGCCGAACCGGCTTCTCTTCGCGCCAGTAGCTATGCCTGTAACACCACTTTCATTTCTGAATCCCACCCCCACCTAAAAAAGGTGTTTTTGACATTTTTTTTAGTACTAAAGTCGTCCGAGAGAACCGGAAGTGGTGCCGAACCGGCTTCTCTTCGCGCCAGTAGTTATGCCTGTAACACCACTTTCATTTCTGAATCCCACCCCCACCTAAAAAAGGTGTTTTTGACGTTTTTTTTGTACTAAAGTCGTCCCAGAGAACCGGAAGTGGTGCCGAACCGGGTTCTCTTCGCGCCAGTAGCTATGCCTGTAACACCACTTTCATTTCTGAATCCCACCCCCACCTAAAAAAGGTGTTTTTGACGTTTTTTTAGTACTAAAGTCGTCCCAGAGAACCGGAAGTGGTGCCGAACCGGCTTCTCTTCGCGCCAGTAGCTATGCCTGTAACACCACTTTCATTTCTGAATCTTTGACATAAATAGCGTAAGAATTGTTCATGAGAGAGAAATGTATGGAAAGCTGGTAGTGTCAAAATCACTCAATTTCCTTATTTTCCACTGAATTTAGCCGCAGTTTCGTTCTGTGGGACATTGTTCCTAAAATAGTGATATTTCTGTTATTCTCAATCATCTTTCTACATTATTCAACCGAAGTTCGAGCATTTTCACCTTCTTTTCTCCAGCGGAAATAACTTTGAAGTTACCTACCCTCCCTTAAATTAGACGATTTTTTGAATTTTCTGTTTCTGGGGCTCTTTCAACAGCTGTTATTAATACCAAAAAGGTCTTTAAAACTACTACATATAACTGCTGCTGACATTTGCCATTAGGCTGCAGGACACGCACAAAAAGTTTGTAATTGAAATGTATGGAGGGCCATGGTGCACATCAATACAGTCTTAGGTAGTAGAGCGACTATATGCGTCACTGGTAGATAAAGTGTTAAGGATTTTGTTTCAATTTATATATCAAAAGAGGCTATTGATATGTTAATTAAAATTCTCTCCACTTTGAACCATACAAAACTAACTTGGTACAGGGAGATAACCAGTTTCTCATTGTGCATTTGTTTGTTGGAAAAACTTATATCAATCAGGACTTAACATTTGTATCCTTATTTTCAACACTTTTTAGCTTACCTTACCTGAACACCTGACCCGAAGGGTCAGTGTGAGTTATTGCCATCACTTGGAGTCCGTAATCCGTCGTCTGTTAACTTTTCACAATTTTCATCTTCTCCTCTGAAACCATTGAAGCAAATTCAACCAAACTTTACAGGAATGATGTACTAAAGGTCCTTTACAAAGATTGCTCATTTCCTTCCGATCCAATAAAAAACATGGCTGCCAGTGCGGAACTTAGGTTTAACATTGGACCCTATGGGAAAATCACATTTTCATCCACTGAAGCAAATTCAACCAAACTTTACTAGAATGATGTACTAAAGGTCCTTAAAAAAGATTGATCATTTTGTTTCGATCCGATAAAAAACATGACTGCCAGCATGGAACATAGTTTAACATTGGACCCTTTGGGAAAATCAGATTTTCATCTTCTCCTCTGAAACCACTGAAGCAAATTCAACCAAACTTTACAGGAATGATGTACTTAAGTTGCTCATTTCATTTTGATCGGACAAAAAACATGGGTGCTAATGGAGAACATAGCTAAACATTAGACCCCATTGGTAATAAACAAATTTTTGGTCATGCATGACATAAAAGCAATTTGTTAGTTGAGGGATACAGGCTCAGTCTCTGAGCCTCTAGGAGAAAGCATACATACAATAATTGCAAGAAAATTAATGCTAGTGTTTTAAATTAAAAATCTTACTATTTCATGCAGAATTATTACGAGTGAACCTGCTTTTTAAAGCATGTGTATGTTATTTCCATGCACTTTAGCAATTACAACATTGTACTTTTCCTTATCATTGTAAGGCAGTTTTATTGCCATATAGTCAGTCTTTTAATTGAGATATAATTAAGACGAGTTGGTGTTGGCTTCTTAACCCATCTTTGTGGTATGTCTGGGAATCCATTGAGTCAGAGAAATGATAATTCTGTTTGAAGATTTTTTTGTCTCTAATTCTGGAGATTTGATGAGGATCAGTAAGGGTAATAAACGGAAGTAATCTTGACTTAAAATCAGTAAAATTGTACCACAAATTTATGGTCTAAGTAGGGTTTTTATCTGTATTTGTATTACTATGTATACTAAGCTGAAAGTCACCATGCAAGAGTTTAGTCATAAGCATGCACACAAGATTATGGTTGTATTGAATATAGTGTTGCATTATCTGAAATTTTGTTATTTCTGAAATTCAGCATTCTATAGACTTATTCTACATATTTTAACTGAGTGTTATACAAATATGGTCAAAATATCCCAAGTGTGAACAAATTTTATTATATTTTTATTATATAGACTTATTGATTACATGATTACCATCTTTTAGACTTGTAAATTTTTAAACATGTTAACACCATCTTCTATGATTCTATTGATTATCTTGGTCGATGATCTCCGTATGACATCAAAGTGTCAATGGTAGATTAAGAAACTTCCGCTGTATAACTCCACTTCTAATTTCACATTCTAATTGTCTTGTTTTTCTTCGATTAAATGGCAAAGGACCATTAACATTTAAATGTAATAGACTTTATTTTAACTTTGCATTTTTTTTAGTTTTTACATTTTTAATAGCCACTTGAAGCTTACCCATTCAGTTTTGAAGTAATCAAATTATAATAATTAAAAAGTATACACATTTTGATGGCATTGTCAGAATTTGGGATGGTCTTCACTTACGAGTTTAAGATTTTAGAGGGCAATTATTTGTTCCTTGCTTAAACATACGTTGGTTCATGCGTTGATTTAGAAGTTAATCATCAACTTGCCCATTGGACAAGTCACCAATAAATATTACTTGCCTTTCCTATAATCAACTTGCCCTTCCACATTCAGAGATGAAGATAAATAAAATTTCAACTCAACAAGGGGACACGTCAGCATCAAATTTAACTTGCCCTGCACAGATTGTACTTACTGCGGGCAAGCGGGAGAGTGCATAAATCTATCCCTGTTGGTTTGTAAAGTCATTAAGATGCTAAAAATTGCAGGAAATGCTTTACTCTTTGCTTTCATTTGTACCTGTCATCAAAAAAGGATATTTTTAAAAGTTTGCAGGTATGGAATGTTAGGACCGACTGATTGCAATTCCTCCTCTATTTAAAGATTTTGGAAAATTATGGTCAGATTTTGTTAAAAATAATAATTAACTACCAGGAACCATCTTTTAATCCAAATCTCTGGACTTTTTTTTTGAAAGATGAAATTTTACATCGATGACAATAAAATAGTTAAATATAAATGATGGTTAAAATGCATTCCAGGATGGGTCGTACTGAGGCATTCTGGGATTAGGTTGTCATCTCCTGTAGTTGTATAGTGTTACCTTACACAGAATTATAATTAAAGTTGATGAGTGTACATTTGTCTATACATATGCATCATGATAAATTCACAATTATATATACGGTAGTAGTAGAACTCAATTTCTGCCTTTTAAAACTTTGGATCAGGATGTTTTGGTTTGATTATAGGAGAATTAGGGTTATCCCTGACTGATCAGATGTTATGCTAGAGTTCATGCTCATACAATACTAAATGGAAGCTGTATACTGCTTGAGATGTACATTGGTTTAAATTTTATATATACTGACATGTATACAGTGGTAATGTCACACCATTGTGTGGTGATACAACTATCTGTATAATATATCTGCATGTGTTTCTGTAGTATTTCAAAGGAATACTTTATGTATGTTCGATGGAGAATGATATCCACATTCTTTCATTAGGTACACAAAATATTACTGCCAGGAAGAAAAATGGGGGAAATGTTATATTCTAGGGTTTTGCTAAGGAAAAAGAGATCTGAATATTTCACCATTTATGCCCAAATTTATCAATTTTCTTGTGTTACTGCCCTAAAGTTTGTTTCTGGTAATTGGTGTAGGCATAAAGGGAACAATAAATTGAATTTTCTGGCAAGTTCTCCATAGCAGCATGACCTGGACTAAAATATGAATGATAGCAATATCCTACATTGCATTGCAACCCTCTACTCTTTTTAAATAACAAAATACTGAAGTTACTGTGAATTTAGTGTCTGCATATAACCAGAATTGAAAATACACTGGAGTTACAGTTTTGTTATATAGGAAAAACATAAGTGAAAGTGCATTATCAAGATTTCTTCTGTGAACAGTCATTTTGGAGTTGAGACTGCCTTCTTCACACAACAGAAATAGTACGTACTATGACCAAATGTTAAGCTGACCTAACAATGATGGAGTAATGGAGTATTCAAACAGCACTTTTGTTGCTTATGGTTTCTGGAAATTGGAAATACATTGTAATACTGTAAACGAACTTATTTTCGCCAGCGATTTATTTTCATGATCTTCATGAGTGTAAAAATATCACAAAAATAAATCGTCACAAATATTTTATATCCTAATACAAATACATAAGCAGATATAGAAAATCTAAAAAATTAGCCAGTGCAACATTGACCTAAAGTATCCACGAAAATAACTTTGGCTTACAGTTTACTGTTGAGGAAATCAACATTTGATATCCACATCCTAGTTGGGTCATCTCATGTCTTATCTTTTTCTGACTTGAAACTATCCTGAATGGAAAGGCATGGAAATCTTAACCAATTAAGTGTTTCTGATCATGAGAAATCTTTCACATTGTTTGATTTAATATTTTTCTCAAATTATATCCACCAAGTATTCAGAAAAGAAAAGGTTGGCAGCCCCAAATGATGTATATTTTATCATACAGTAGTTTGACATTTTTAGACAGAAACAAGAATTCTGTAGTATCTATTATATCATAACTTGCCTAACTAGAGGGTTATAAAAGCTTTGTTATTTGTTATTTATAATCAAATACTAATAATATATCAATAAAAATATGATAACAGGAATTGTTCCATTTAATGAATGTCAAGATAGATAGTAATGGAGGATCTCTATAACAACATAAAATCATTATTTGGAGTGTTTGATAAAATATATGAAACCAATTTATTTGTAATTTTACTGAGATTTAAGTGTCATTGGAAAATCAACTTAATGTCAGAGGACCACTGATGTGTGATGAGAACCACAAAATATTTGTTTGTCTGACAATCCAATGGCAAATGAATTTTAACATGACTTTTATAAACTGATGTCTGTCCTTCTAGTTGAATTGTTTGGGCAATACTTCAGATATGATATGAAAGGCAAATAGATTAATGTTAGAAATTATTCCAAAAGAGGTGTTGAAGTGTATTAAACATCATGCTATACAATGGTGACTCAATGGTTTCTTTCATTTGGTGTAGAAATGTTTCAAACACTCTTCATATTCTGAATACAGTGTGAAACTAAGATTATAAAGAATAGACAAAAAATGATTTTTTGATAGCTTATAAGATAAATACAATTTTATGTGTCACCTTATTTTATAGCTTTTACTGATATTTCCATAACTTTGAATTTAAAATGCTATTTTCTTTTGGTTGCTTTTTATTAGCAGATAACTGGTTTATCCACCTGAGATTTTTAGCTCACCTGGCCAAAGGCCATGTGAGCTTTTGCCATCACTCGGCATCAGTCGTCTGTCCGTCCGTCCGTCCGTCCGTTTACTTTTATTCAAAGATTTTCTCCTCTGAAACCACTAGGCCAATACTAACCAAACTTGGCCTGAATCATCACCAGGATATGCTCTTTCAAGTTTGTGATTTTTATGTCCATAGACCAAACAACATGGACGCTGTTACTAAAAATAGAACATAGGGGTAAATTGCTGTTTTTTGCAAATTACTCGAAAACCATTACAGATATCAAAATTCTGACATGGATAAAAATGATCAGCATGATGAGATCTACCAGCCCTGCAATTTTGGAGAATATCTGTTTACCCGTCTTGGAGTTATTGCCCCTTTTCCGTAAAATTTCCAGTTTTTCGTTACTTCTGGTCTTATATATTGAAATTGATAGAAGATAGAAGTGAAGTTTGTATAACAAAAATGGTCAGCATAGTAAGATCTACATGTCCTGCAAATTTGAAGAAAATCTGACAACCCACATAGGAGTTATTGCCGCTTTTTCTTTGAATTTTCACAATTTTTGAACGTTTTTACTTTTATTTCAAAAACTGTTTGAGATAAAGGTTAA
>MJUU01008463.1:26882-49824 GCA_002080025.1 Modiolus philippinarum | reverse complement strand
TGATTGAATGATGTAATTATGTCAATTATAATCAATTATACTCTACAAGAAGCCAAGCGATAAGTCTCAGTCATTGTTATTGCATATACATTCTATATACAAATGGTTTTCCTCCAAGTTTTTACAGGATGAAGATAAAATTGTGTGTTGAAAAATGTGTGCACAATGAATACAAATAAAAGTACAAGCGATGATTTCCATCTCTGAAATATGTTATTTACTCGGGGGGAGGGATGTATAATAATCGATTAATCATGTAAAAATATACCCCATTCCTTTCTTTTAGTCATTATAGGTAAAGAGTGTTTTAAAAACGAATATATCATTGAAAAGAGATCACTAAAATTATTATTTTTTTTTACAAAAAGTGATTTCGGTTCCCTCACTTTTAAACTGAAGAAACATAAATTGTGTTATTTGTTGCCACTGGGTCGATGCCTCTGCTTGTGTACTGTTAATCCCCGAGGATATTCACCACCCCAGTAGTCATTACTTCAGTACTGACCCGAAAGCCGATTCTATTTGGAACCTTGCAATATCTAAATTTTTGTAAATTTTGTTGAAACTAAGGAGTATCTCCCTCATGCAAAGCTCTGTCCTTAGCTGGATTTGGCTTTACATTTAGATCATATTGGTTATTCGTTCTCTATCAGTTTTCAACATCTTTGAATTTAGGGTCTTCAAAATATTTAGATTTTATCTGCACTGAAGAAATATATGTTGTCAAAATGCGCATATGCAGAAAATAAATTCACAGTAACTTCGGTAGATCTAGTAAGTTATTTTTACCGTATTTTACAGACATGGTTTTTGTTAGTTTTAGGTAGCACGATACCAATTAGATTTCGGGAATCATTTCAAAATTAGTTAGTTAGCTTCAAAGTGAATATTCCAAGGAGAAAACTGATTGGTTGAAATTTATGCCATATAATTTACCCAGACTGCTGAGTTTATAAGGTTTCCAAAATAAGAACAGAAATTTTCATTTACTGAGGAATGAATTTTTTAGAAATGTTTTAAATTTTTTAAAATTTTTAATGAATGGCTGTTAAACTTAAAATATAAACGCAGCGGCTCTGTTTGGCTCAGTATAGCATGAAAAGGAATTGGTCATCGACATATTTCACCCTATTTTTGAAATGACGTTGAAAGTTATTCAGCAAAAAAAGTGATTTTCTGTAACCACCAAAATACTTTTGCACGACCTGTAACATATTTTTACTATTTTAGGTTGATATTAAACAATAAATCATAAAATATAACACTAGTTCATTGTTTTTGACAACCGTTGCCATGGTAACAAATGCAGAAGTTTTAAACAATCTCTGAAACCATGAAATAGACCATTTTCAATTTATATTAATACAAAAAGTGAGGAAATTTTTAATTTTACCTTTTTGTATGCTTAATTTATAGCCTTATCAGCCAGTAAATGTAGGCAAAACATGAACATAAGAAGAACAATAATGTAACATCACAAGAAGTCCCCCCTAACAACGTTACCACTAACAACGTCTCATCCTTGACAAGTCCGTTAGATGGATGTAAGCGTTAGACTCTGAGGGACATTTTTTTTCATTTTTCAATAATTTATTTTGTAAATATATATTTCGGTGCATGTGAGATCATGTGATTTTACTTTGATTCATAACTTTATATACACAAAATAATAAGTACCATGGTACCTTTAATGACGATAGAGAAAATCGAAGTATCTGGACACAACAGCAGACATTTTGCAGTCTATTAACAAACCCTTTTACTTATTGTTGCAAGTCAATACCAGCGATTTTTTTCTTTCTTTTACTATACTGTATTACATCCCACATGACATTTTGTATGCACTGAATAGCAATAGCATCCTAAATCTGTATCAAACTACGTTTCCCCGTTAAGTCATTTTTTTCGAAGATCACCGAATAGTTTCTCAGTATAACTATTAGAAGTAAGTATATCAGAGTCCCAAATTAGTGTAAGACCTCATTAAGTCGATAGAAAAATGACTTCAAAATAACAAAATATTGAATTTGCAGTAGAGTTAAATCTGTAAACATTCAGATTGAATCGAAACATCTTAAAATGCAAACATCAAAATATGTTAGAGGAAGAAAAAGAAATGTGCAAAGAATTTTACATTTTCACGAGATCTTACCAGCCTTCACCAGTTTAGTTGTTTATGCAATATCTTTTTTTTATTTGTTCTCTGTGAGTTTTTACTCATATTTTGGTACCTGGATTTCCAAAGGTTTTTATTTGATCTGTACTGAAGAGACATAAGTTGTCGAAATGCCCGTATGCAGAAACTAAATTATCAGCAACTTCGGTATTTGTTATTTGATAGACAATTTACTTTTATAAACTTCTGTTTTTTACATTTTATTCATTGGTCACACATTTTTTCCGTCGTGTACCTCTATCATGTCCATTAGAAAAGCGAAGGACAGCTACTTATGTAATATCAAAATACTGAAAGAGACCACAATAACATACGTATCTATTTTTTAAATTCGGTGTGTGCATGCTATTAAATTAAAATGTTATCACCGTGGCTGTGGTTGACTATCATAGAAACTAAAGTAGGAAATTTATAGAAAATTAATTGAACCCATATATACGCCTCAATCATCATGTGACCACGCCATTTCTTTGTAGTTTCTTAATGATATGACTCATGATGAATATTAATGCTGTAAATTATTTGTCAACACGACGAAATGCAAGACATACTTGCACGATTACAAAAACTAAAAAAACAGTAAATCTTAATAGTTCCCCGCGTTCTATGTCCGATAGCCAAGTCTGTCTCTTCAAAAGGCGGGGAGGGCACTTTCGGGACTTGCGTTTTTAACTTCGGCATATCCGTATAGCCCTATAATTAGGTCTCGTAATCGCGATGGAAATGCCATCAGGATGCGAGAAATTCATGTTTAATTGCACGGAAAATCGGAAATGTTTTTGTGAAATTTGCCGGGATTTGCGAAAAAATGGTTTATTCAATGTACCTGTACATAAGACGTTTTCAACGTTCACTGACACCACTTTCCGGACACTTGGAATTTGTTTTCTTAACTCCGGGAAATCTGGAAAACCTTAAAATAAGTCGGGAAATCGGGAATCGAATGCCATCGGGATATGGGAAATTCATGTCTTTAATCACGGAAATTCGGATATATTATGATGAAATTTTATGACGAGGATTGACAAAAAAAACGGTTTATTCCGTATACCTTTAAAAAGTTTTGAACGTTCATTTTCAACGTTCAACGAGACCACTTTCGGGACACTTGGAATTTGTTTTCCTCACTCCGGGAAATCTGGAAAGCCTTAAAATAAGTCGGTAAATCCGGATTGAATGCCATCTAGCTATGGGAAATTCATGTTTTTATCACGGGAATTTGGATATATGATGAAATTTTATGTCCGAGATTGACAAAACACGGTTTATTCCGTATACCTGTAAAACGTTTTGAACGTTCATACAGACCACTTTCCGAACACCGGGATTTGCATTTTAACTGTTGTAATAGACCATTTGCCAGTTCTGCAATCAACAGAATGAATTTAGCAAAACCCCAAAGGGAGGAAACTTTTTGAAAAATCTCAGGGGGACAGAATGGTTCCCTGCTTGTGAAAACCAACCAAAAAATAAAGCATTTAAAATAAAAAGTTATGAAAGTTAAACCTTTAACAGACGTTTAGTCAGCAACATAATTCAAAACCCAATCCCAAATAGCGCTTACCATACTTTAAAGTGCTACTTGTTTCAAGTACAAAAAATAAACAAATGTACTAACTTGAACTGCCTTCTCAGTGACTACGAAAGTATTAAAAATTCGAAAATATGCTAACTTACTGCAGAATATCATAAATATCGTGTAGGGATTACTTTGTGCAGACTGGCTAATTATGAAGATCGTACTTTAAAACAAATGAGCATGTTTAATGTTTGTTTGTCCGGTGTAGGAGTGACTTCCCTTTGAAGGTTTGACCAAAAAACACAAAATTTGGGTGGAACTGACAAGAACTTCAGTAACTGGCAAATCATCTATTCGGGATAGCTTTATATTAGTGGGGAAACCAGGATTAAAATGTCATCGGGATATTGGAACGTCACGAGCTTTTTGTTCTGGGTACGGGAAATCGGGATTTTTATGGTGAATGTAACGAGATTGACGAAAATGGTTTTCTGAATCGACAATAAACACAAATTTATTTGTAAATATTACACTTTCTACGCTCATAACGTGACATTTTCTATTTATTGTTAAGTTTTGAAATAATCCAAATTGATTCCAAATGCTTATATGTGGCACTTAAGATAGGTAATATAAGTCGCAAATGCATTCATCATGAACATTTGAAATAAAATAAATCACCACCTAAAACCAGGAGTACACACTCCGATAAGAACCCTAGTAAAATTTACGAAACTGTGGCCTGCTCACTTCAGGCAATATTTTTACTGGGTTTGTTAATTCGCCGTTTCAGAAACTAAAGCATTGTGGGTAGAGCGTACACCAAAATGTTTTGATTGGGCAAGAAATTAACTAACGTAAAGTCATTGGCTAAAAATTGATTGTTCGTACACCAAAATTTGAAATACCATCACGGTACCCACAATTCCTCAGTTTCTGAAAAGGCGAATTCTTTATTAATTTTCTCGCATCTGAGGGATGTTGCGATCACATTGATATCTATTGTATATCAGATGTATAAATAATAACTGACTTATGAATCGTTACAAACGCTCGATACTTTTTGTACTTTTGCGCAACAAATAATTCATTTAAGATCCGCCTTCCAATAGGCCTCACTGTGATCTTAATGATATTAGGGAAACAATCTCGAAAGGCTAAAGATTCTTAAAGGTGAGAAAGGAAGTTCTAATGAACAAATACCAGCTAAACTACAGGATTGGGCTTTTTAAACTCGTCATACTTTTTTTAATCCTAATTAGTTCTTATATTCTGCTGAAGTGAAATATACAGGTAAATCCTGCAATTTGATTGGTTACCTTGACAGGGGATATGAGACCATATCCCCGTGGTAGCAAAATCACAATTTTTAAACGCTTTTAATGGAAAAATTATAGCACTTCTAGCAGAATATAAAAGTTATTCGGGCTTCACAGGGGATACGGGTTCACATTCCCTGCCTGTGCCCTATATCCCCTTCGCCTGACGGCTCAGGGGATATAAAACACAGACAGGGAATATGTACCCGTATCCCCTGTGAAGATTCCCGAATAACATATAATAGCCATTATTAATACTATAACTTTAGATATATGCATGATATCACTTTTATGTAGTCTTTTTGGAATTAGTAAACACGATGCAAAACTATAACGTGAATTAAACTTAAAACAAAATTACCTCTGAATTTTGTGTTACTTTTATGCTGGCATAAACAGACATGCTAACTGTAAAACGCATTTCCATGCATCGAATAGTATATATACTTGGCTTAAAGATAATCAATACATATAACCTTAAACTTTCAAAACAGCATAAAGGAGACTTGTCGAAACTTCTCAACATTGGGAATTTGTCAAGCTTTTAATACACACACATTTATGTTTATTTCAATAGAGCTTATAAACTTGACGAAGAAGAAATTATAAGTTGTGGAAATGTCCATTCTCAGAGCTATGATTTACTGTATCTTTGGCATTTAATTATTCGGTGTCCTTAGCCAATTGCAGCCATAATTTCGAGCCAGCCATGACCTTGACAAAATTAGCGAGTCTTTTCAAACCCTATCAGAACAGATTTTACAGTTGCCACTATTATGTTTGGAATAATAGGAGAATGTGGAATATACTAATTTATCCATCCATTTAACTACATGTAGTTCACGAGTTGGTTATTAAATACTGTGAAAAAACTTATCAAAACTCTGGTGTAAATTACTTTTGGAGTGTAAAAAATTGTATTGAAGTTTTAGATAAAGTACAATAAATTCAAAGACCATTCTCATCTATCGACAGTTATGATTTTTCTACACTTTATACCACCCTTCCACATGATTTGATTAAATCCAAATTAGGACAACTTATTAAATGGTCTTTCAAATTTTCTGGTCTGCATTTCATTTGCTCTAACAAACAGCAAGGATTCTTCTCTAATATTACATACCTCAATCATTGTCCCTGGACACGTGATGATATGATGTATGCGCTCAATCTTTTGCTCGAAAATATTTTTGTTCGTTTTGGGAACAGGTCATAGGTATTCCCTTGGGTACAAATTGTGCACCTCTAATTGCAGATTTTTTTCTTTTCTGTTACGAACGGAACAATACCAAACAGTGATAAACTTATTTCTATTTTCAATGATAACAGCAGGTATATTTACGATATCCTCACTATTGATAATCCCCAGTTTTTAGATTATGTAGATACATATTATTTACCCACAACAACTAAAATTAAATAAAGCTAACAATGATTCTAAATACTGCCCTTTTCTGGATCTTTCTATCATTATTGACTCCGGTTAAATAAAAACTAAAAAATAAAGCTAACAATGATTCTAAATACTGCCCTTTTCTGTATCTTTCTATCATTATTGACTCCGGTTAAATAAAAACTAAAATATATGATAGACGGGATGATTTCGATTTCACTATCACTAATTTCCCTTGTCTTGACGGCGACATCCCATGGAGTGTATATTTCTCAACTGGTACGATTCGCACGAGTATGTTCTACTGTTGACAATTTTAATGATCGTAACCTTAGTATGACAGCCAAACTTTTATAACAGGTTACAGATTTCATAAGTTGTTGAATACATTTAAGAAGTTTTAAAATAGATATGAACATTTGATGTCTAAACATGGAGTTACTCGTAAACGAATTATTACAAAGGGCATTTCCAATCCTATTTTTTACGGAAATGTTGTTAAAAAATGCCAGAAATTGATTAAAAGCACAGAAAAGCTGGGACGTAACTTACATTCTTTACGTATTAGGGGATATCGACAAGATATTCTGCTTGCGTCCGTTAAATTAGCTTTTAGACCTAACGACCTGAAAATTTTGCACACATACTGGCCTCTCACTGATACTGCCGATGTCTACTGAAATATATGATGATTCTTGACCAAATCCTTCGGGAAGTTTTGAATTTTATTTTACTTCCGTAGTGAGACAGTGTTCTACCAGCAGACTAGGCTCCTCGAGCTAGCCGGCAGTTTAGCGACGAGCACCCCTTGACCCATCTTTCAAAATTTGTATTTTTTTTGTTTTTTTTTTCAATATTGTGGTCATGGAGTTATTGGTCTCCCTTTATTGGGTTTTATTCGTATGTTTATTATAATATAGGGAAACGGGACAGATAAAGGGGAAGTTTGGGTACCCATAAACCGGTTCAACCCTACCGCTGGCTTTTACTTGTGCCGGTACCAAGTCCAGCTGTCCCGAGTTCCTATCGTTGTCTACATTTGTCTTTTGTCTTATTCGTGTTGTTCATGTGTAGTTCCATAGCAGATTGTGGCATGTGATTATAATTTTCAGCCATTGTAGGTGTTTCCTGTTGTCCATTTTTTACATTGAATATTCTAGTTGTAAAGAAGATGGACATTGGGTACCAGGAACAGAATTCGGAAAATAAAATGCTCATTTATCATTGAAAAAAAATTAAAAATTATGCTTGCACATGGCATATAAAATCACTTTCTTTATAGAATGGCCTCACTTAAAAAATGGAAAAACGAGATAAGTATTCCACAACAATATTTGAACATTACCTAGTCAAGTTTTTTTTTCATCCATGATAGCTTTAGCAACGATCTTGCACTCATTGAAATATTCAAAAGAAAGATTGCTTAGAAATAGCAATCTCCTAATGGACACTTCCTTTTAGGATAATATAATCAATGGATCACACCATCAGCAAAGAAGTTAGAATATCTGCTTGTACTCCAGTATAATCTGAATACCATTAAGACTAGCAAATAGCAATTACACCTTTTATATGGCCTTTTTGAACACATAACCTATTTCACTGTAAAACATGAACAAAATTGTGCCAAATGATAACAATCGGAACAAGAGTCGACTTTAATTACATATAAAATTGATTGAGTGATGTAATTATGTCAATTATAATCAATTATATCTACAAGAAGCCATGCGATAAGTTTTGAAGTTATTGTTATTGGATAAACATTGTCTAAACAAATGGTATTTCTGGAAGTGTTTACAACATAAAAATAACAACGTTTGTTGGAAAAAAGGGTGCAAAAGGAATAGAAATAAAGATACAAGAGATGATTTCCATGTCTAGAATATGTTTTTTATCCCGGAAAGGACGTATAATTATCAGTCATCTTGTAAAAATTTAAACTCCCCATTCACTTCTTTTCTGCCATTTAAGGTAACGAGTATTAAAAAACCAACTGTTATGTCATTGAAAAGAGATCACTAAAATTATAAATTTAAACATAAAATGATTTCGGTATTTCGTGATTTTCACTGGAGTTCACACTATGATTGCTTTGTTTTGAATGTTGTGATTTCTATTTCTGTGCTTTGTATCTGTCTAACGTCATTGTTTTTGTGTCTTACGTCATTGTTTTCTGTGTTCTCGTTTTGGCCGTGTCTTTGGACTTCAATTTTTGTAAATTTCACCCCTTTGTTCCTTCGGTATTCTACTGTCGTTGTTTCGTATTGAAGAGACATGGTTGTTGTCAGTTTAAGCGGCGGTAGAGTCAATTGGAGTAACAGGATTTACAAGCGAATATTTTGCAGGCTATTGACTCACTCTTTCACATCTTTTTTTTTTCAAAATAACCATGTTATAGGGGGGTCTCGATGGGGGTCCCTTTCCCGAAATCACGGCAATTTTTCTGCAAATTCCCGTTTCCCAAGCGGGAAAATATTTTACAAAGACTCTTAAAGAGGTCATCTTTTGCCGTTTCACGGACTCAATTTTCAGCAATTCCCGCTTATCCTGGACATCCTTTCCCGTTTTCACGTGCACTTTTTTGCCACGATCCCGTTTCGCGCTAGCTGGAAAAGGCAAATCTCGCTTCCCGCTTATACCCCATCGAGACCCACTTTAGGTTATTTATGACGCACCACATGCATTTTGCATAGAAAACGACAGAAAAAAAGACATTGAAAGTAACAAATTATCGAATTTACTGTAGTGTTTAGTTGGGAGAAGTTCAGATTCAATTAAACTACATTCGAGAGATAAAAAGAGAAATTCAGCGGATTGTACACGTTGATGAGATCATGCCTACTTTTCAAAAACAGTTTGTGATTGTTTTGTTCGTGTTGCTGCCGTTTCGCTCTATCTTTCATCTCTAATTCTCTGTGTTTTTGGACAGTTGATATTTCGAATATTCATTGGTGCATCCATAAAGGATTTACCTTTCAACAGGATGACTTTGGTAGAAATTAAACTTTTTTTAAGCTTTTGTGTTCTGTTTTAATGCTGTTTGTGGATTTAGTAGAAGATATAATTAGCTTAGGCCTATATACATTTGCATTTATTTCTTATTCATGTATTTTGTTTTAAATCGTATTAAAACGCGTTCTTCCACAATAACAATGAATATCTATAGTGAATCACAAATAGAATCAGAGCAATAATAATTTAGATGCAGTTATACTGTAAATATATCAATTGCCGCAGTTTCTTGAACTGGGACATATTCGCCGGTATCAATTTTTGCGTTTTTTAGGAACAAATAAGTTACTATTAATTTATTTTCTGCAATTGAGTACCTTCTGTATGTTATTGAGATATTCGCTTGTTCTTATTTTCTAGGTATTTTGTCAACCTCGAAAATAGCGAAAATTAGTACACCGCAAAAATTACTACATTTGTACGATGACAGTAATCGTCTGCGCAATCTAATACAATTTGTTAGGATAGTTGTTACAGTGATTGTCTCAAATTTCCAGATAATAAATGTACATGCAGAATATTATATAATATACAAAAATAGATAAAAACTCATTGATAAATCGTGAATCTTTAATCATTGCAATGGCGTCAGTGCAAATTTAAGTATGAGGTTCTAATATCTATACCAATTTACTATAAAGCAATTAAAAATACAAATCTTGTCTCCTGCATCGTAAATCAATATATGCTCCTGCAAAAAATTCTGTACTGAAATATTAGAGAACTACGGCAAATATTACGTAAGTTCCTTCCCTTGGTATCCAGTACTCTCTGCAAAACAGTTTCAGATGTCGAATTCATAACTGTTATATAGCAGACCAGAATTAAGTCAGCTGTACCTAATGTGCATTGTGATCTCATATATTAATTTGAAAATTATACTGAAATTGCCACGTGCAGAAATTCAATTCAATTTGCCCAGTTTTTGTACTGTTATGCAATACTTAATAGGCTGCATCCACGGTCTCTGCGAGCATTGCCTTTTTTCATGCCCACAACAATCCAACGACAGTGCATCTGGATAAATCCGATATTGCCGTTTTCTCTATCTGCCATTTCTAAATCTCTGTATTTTTGGACAGTTGATATTTCGAATATTCATTTTTGCATCCATAAAGGATTTACCTTTCAAGTAGAAATTATACTTTTTTAAACTTTTGTGTTCTGTTTTGATGCTGTTTGTGTCCTGGATTTAGTAGAAGATACCATTAGCTTAGTCGCAATGACTTTCCTTTTGTATACATTTGCATATATTTCCTATCCATGCACAAACTGTTTCTTGTTTTAGATTGCAACAAAACGCTTTCTTCCATAATAACAATGGATATCTATAGTGTATGAACAAAAAAATATCAAAAATATCAGCGGTAATAATTTAGACGCAGTTATAATCGTCTTTATAATCTAATACAATTTGCAAGGATAGTTGATACAGTGTCTGTGTCAAATTTCCAAATAATTAAAGTCTGTTTCACTTCCTTTAGATAATGGAAATTCTCTTCTGCTGACTTTAATATTGCATATTTCGGCACCGGATTTTGCATGGTTGTGTAGAAATGTTATACACTTCTGGAACCACTTTAATTTGATGATTTCCAATACATGTTGAAAGAAAAAAACACTTTTTGAAAATGCTCCATGCTTTTAAATGGATGATATTTTCCGCGCATAATTATCAACTAGACTGGACCATTCTAAATTAGGTATAGGCAGGTATATCTTTAAGTCAGATGATAAACAAGTCTCACTTTGGCTTTTACCATGTGCTTGGACCCCCTTTTGATTTAAGAAAAAACATACCCGTAAATGATATTATTCAATAAAATACTTAAACATGTAATTAAAATATACATGCATTAACACCCAAAAGAAATATTTGAAATAAATTGTTAACGTACTGCTAATTTCTTTTTGTTGTTTACAAACAAAAGGTCCGTGACCCCAAACAAGTACATCTTGCTATTATTAGGTAGGTCAACTTGAGTCATTTAATTCATCAAGTTACTTGGTCGCCCTTGAAATAGAACAATCCAACACTTAGAAATTTTCACCTGTTTGAAAAAAAATTGTGAAAATGCACATGAATGCAGACTTTTGTGCATGTCGTAAACGGCGAATTCAACGTTTTTCAGTTATGTATGATCATTCTTGATATACATACCAAATATGATAAAGATTGGTGTAAAAAAATAAAGCTGAAACCGTGAGATTTCCATTATCTAAAGGAAGTGAAACCGACTTTAATGTACATGCAGTATATTATATAATATACAAAAAGTTAAAACTCATTGTTTAATCATTGCAATGGCGTCGGTGCAGATTTAAGTATGAGGTTCTAATATCTATACCAATTTACTATAAAGCAATTAAAATACAAAACTTTTCTCCTGCATCATAAACTAATATATGTTAATTCTGCATTGAAATTATGAATTATGAGAGATCTATTGCAAATATGACGTAATTTCCTTCCCTTGGTACCCAGTACTCTCTACAACACAGTTTCAGATGTCGAATTCATAACTGTTATGTAGTTCTTGAGATACAACAGACCAGAATTAAGTCAGCTGTACCTAATGTGCATTGTGATCTCATATATTAATTTGAAAATTATACCGAAATTGCCACGTGCAGAAATTAAACTCAATTTGCCCAGTTTTTGTATTATGTTATTCAATACTTAATATAGGTTGCATCCACGGTCTCTGTGAGAAATGCTTTTTCGTTCATAGGGAATTCCATCGACAGCGCATCCGGATAAAATCCGATATTGCCATGAAAATTTACTATCTCAGAGTGTAAGACACAACTAAACAGAGGCAACTGTTTACAATAAAGCAGGAAAGTGGAAGTACAGAGACCTGAACCAACAACAACGAACAAATAGAAAATCTAACATTCAAAACTAAAGCACTGACTTTGTGAACTCTAAAAAAACTGAGACTGATTGATGTTCCGGAAGAATAAGCCTGTATTATTCTGTGTTTAGTGAACGTCATGCTGTCAGTCAGTCGATCCCGGGTAAATGTCAGATAAACCTATTCAAAATGTCAATTCTCATTTGTGACGTCATGGCTCATCTTTTGATGGCCATATAATTCTTAGGGGAAAAATAACAAAGGTTATGCTCTTTTCGAAAAGTAAAGTACAGGTGTAGTAGTAGTGAATCAAGTGAGAAATGAACATACTTTTTGCTGACGAGATTAGGTAAATTACTGCCAAGAAAATAAAGTTCACAATTGCGAAGTTAGAATCGCTACATAAAGAACACCCGCCGTTTATAAAAGTCAATCATTTGTGGAATAGGTAGTAGACCTAGGTTAAGGGAGATAACTCTTTAAATCAGCAAAGGCGTTTGAAACAGCCTGTGTCATTGACACTTTTAAAGCATTTATGTGAAAAAGAATCAAAATCATTTGTGTGACTTAGAAGCTTACAGTATATTTATGAAAATGATAACAAGCATACAAGTGATTTTTAAGAGTTATGTCCCTTAGCCTTGGCCTACCTCCTTAATATAATTTAGATACATGATTTGTTCTATGTTATCTTATTTCCTTGAGGTAACGTCTATTAAGTGCGTTACTTTTAAGAAATGGGGGTCCTCATGGGGTCCTAGTAATCAAATAATCATTTTATTTTTGCCTTTGTGATCAAATAGTCATTAAATTTTTACCTTGGTAATCAATACATTTTTGGCTTAGTAATAAAAAAATATATAAAAATGCAAGCTAATAATCAAATAATCATTAAATAAATGCTCTCGTAATCAAATAATCATTAAAAAATTACCCTGATAATCAGGTAATGAAGAAACCCATGAAGGCTCTCAGAAATTGTTATTTTGTGTCAGATTTTATGAACTTTGAACGCCGAACCATATTTTCGTTTCAAAATGGTAAAAATGTACATCCTTTAATAAATATTTTTAGCCCTATAAAAAACTTTTAATGAGTATCGATGAAATGTATTTTCATGCTCCTAAGAAGATATTTGAAAATGTTTCTGTTTGAATGATTTCGATAACTTTTGAACATTGTTGTAAAAATATCTTTACAAAAACACTTCAAGCCTATACTAAACTAAACTAACTGCTTTTTGAATGGTTCAACTTTTACCTAAAGCCATATAGTATCGTTGCAAATAAGACATAAGAATATTTTGTTGTAGGAATGTGCTTTTCATACAGCATAGAGTGCATTCTCAATAAACAGTAAAGCTGTAGGTAGACGCAAACCCATGTTTTTGTCTGATAAATATATAATTCATTTTAATTAAAAACTAATAAACGATACATCTTCGATATAAACAACATTTTCTTTCCTGTTATTATCTGCAGGAAATTTGAATTAAGACACCTGCTTTGATAAAATGTCTTCGTCTGATGAAATAAAACGAACTCAAAAGAAAATAATTATATATGTTGAGTTCGTCGCCTAAATAATATATACTTTCAAGCGTTGTCTATTAAAAGTTTAATTAGTGACATTTTTTTCATTTCTGTTTTTCATTTTATTTTGACTCAAGCTTAGAATATAACTTCCCATCTCTGTGTACTGGGCATATAATTGAATCATAAAAGACCATTTTCCTACATGACCTGAAATGAAAAATGATAAAAAATATTAAATTGATGTTATATATCAATGTGAACCGAACAGCTTAACTAAATATATATTTAGCCAGTTTAATCTGCTGGAACTTGAGTAGAATAATTCATTTTGACGAGTAGATGAAAATTCGTCTTTTTTAAAACATTCACTTCTTGGAAGTTATTGCAACTGAACCAGGTTTGGAGTCAACTACATTACAATGCAATGTATTACATTACCATTACTTAGTGAATCTACTATAACAGTTCGCGACCCACAACAAAATTACTTGTAATTAAATTTCCAAATGAACACCGAAGCAACAATCCAAAATCAGAATTCTAGAATAAATGGCAATATGAGGATCACACACAGCCACAGAAAGACGAAATAAATAACGAGGCCGAAACAATAAATAATATTACAAAAACCACAAGAGGCACTAACGGTGTGAACCCCTAATAATCAGGAGTGTCATCAGGTGCTCCTGGAGGGTAAACATGACCTTAAGATTCCTAAAACACATAGAATCAAATGTTTTCTGACCTGTAGAACTCGATGAATTTGAAACGTGAATTGTCGCGGGGAAGCTGCGCTTTTTTACGAAAATATCAGACGTCATATAATTGAAGATTTAGAGCGCAACAAACCTCAGAAGTTATGTTTTGGTATAAAACGATTTCGATCACCAGTTATCGCTGCCTTGCTTTCGAGACTTGCAGACATAAATAGGTACTTTGAAAATAGCTGATCCATTTCTTATACTCAAACCTTTTTTTCATTTTTCATTCCGATAAAAAATATTGTGACGTTTATTGTTGTGTTTTAACATAAATTGCATCAATGTTTTACAAAAAGCCGAGCGAAAAGTTTGTCGGTGTGCACATTTATCAAAACTAAGATAGATAAATGAAGATAGTGTTGTATAAGTTATCTTTTAATTCCGTCATCAGCTAATTAATCACTGTTTTATTTACAATTAGAAACCATGCAATTCATTCTTGTTGTGAAAACAAGCTGAATTATCACAGAGAAAGAATCTCAATCTTGAACTTTGATAAATGTGCAAAAACTGTCGTTTGTTGCGTAACATAGAATTGATATAACAATTATTTGTTAATCTACTCAAGCTAAGTATCTGGTGCCAAACTAAGTACCCATGAGGTTGCGGTTATGGCACTTCTGGCTTTGAAATGAAGACCTTAATTGGTAGGCTTTGATTGAATTGCTATCCATTTAATCAGGTTTTGAAGGGAAAAATTCTTTCATGCTGTAAACGAGAAGTACAAAATTGGTAGATTTATTTGCTCTCTTTTATTAAAAGTCAAATTTAGGAAATTGAGGTAAACTCGATTACCTTCTGTTATGTGAGAAGAAATTCCCCATGTGGAAGCAACTATTTTATGTTCTAATCATTGCCTCAGGATGAATCTTTTGCACTGAGAGGCTTCGATAATTTATGCATGCAGAAACTATCCTGTCAATTTAATTTCCTACAATCGTCCCGCAATTAATTGTTGCTATCATAATTATGATATCGATGATATTGTTATTGATAGATAGCATCGTTTTGGTCTTTAATGACACTGTGGAGTCAGGAAATCATCCAGACCCCCGATCTTCAACAGCCTTGTTCAAACAGTTGAATTATTGTCAACTCAATTGCTGAATATATACTGGTATACACAGCAAACCAAACAGTAAAAGGATATGGAGTAAATGCATATGAGACAAAGTCTTTAAAATACATGGTAGAGGCAAGCAATGGCAATGTTCTTTTAAATTGTTCGTGGCAGGCATAAACCGGTTAATTCCTACTGCTGGCTTTTGCAAATGCCGGGAAAAAAATTCCTGCTGTCCCGAGTTCCTCTTTTCTCGTTGTCTTTTGTTTTATTTGTGTTTTTCCTGTGTAGTTCCGTTGCAGACTGTAATGTTTTAGCCAATGTACATGTATCTTATTGTCCCTTTTATTTCATTTTCTGTAAGATACCATGGTTATAATTTTCACACTTTATATTTACGTTTGGGTGTTATAGTTTTTAACCAGAGTGAAATAGTTGAAGTTGCCATTACCGGGAGAAAGTAGAAGGGTTTGAAAATTATAACTATGTTGTCTTGCAATAGACTGAAATAAAAAAAGATAACAGGATACATGCTACAATAGCTAAAAATTGCAATCTCATGCTTCAATCTGCCAGGAAACTACTCAGGCATAAACACATATAGTATCACTGCTATGAAACACATTTTAATTCCTCTCAGTAATGGCCACTTGAAACCATTTCACTCTGGTTAAAACTATAACACCGACACCTAAATATAAAGTGTATTATAGCAGTGATACCATATGTAGACTTACCGTTGGGTGTGGGGTTTTCTCACCGTTCATTGAAGATCTTATGGTGGCTTTGAGTTGTTATTACTCCCCTTTGGGTCGTTGTCTCTTTGACACATTCCCCGTTTCCCTTCTTTTTTCTATTCTCTCTAATAAAATACAAAAATACCAAAGTTGCATAATAAGCAGTCAATTTCGTTATGCTGTACACGTGTTTCAAGACATAACTTTTCATCAGCAACTTAAAATCAAATCATATTGAATTAATCCAAAAGTAGTCAAAAAAGAAGACATTATTACAAAAATATCGAAATAGAAGGCCAAATCAAGTACCAAGGATTTCCTCCGAGTGCCACCTCAGTGATTTTTAAGGGGTTCGAATTTTGATAAAACAGTAAATTTCTATAAAATACTAGATGAATATTTCATGTCAGACAAGTCTGATTATTGATCTGGTAAATACCCACGGGGACCTTTGGTCCACGAACAGTGGCATGGTCCATGCAATTGTTTCAAAATACAAAAATAACAAATTCTTTTTATTTTTTTCAATTCAATTCCATATTTTATTGCCATCATACATACATATGTATGTAACATACAAATTATAATGCAAACAAATAAAGTACACGTGGTTTGTTTCCATTGATTTATTCACTTTTTTACCTTTTTGGGGCCATTTAGGGCTTACTATATGGTGTGAGGTTCCTCACTATGTTGAAGATCGTACGGTGACCCCTTAATGCTCTGTTTTGGGTCGTTTTAACCTTGATATTGGATGTTGTCTCCTTTACATTTACCCCATTTCCTTTCTTTTTCATAATAATGAACATTGTACAAAAGTAAAATCAAGCTAAGATGTCAAGAGTCCGCTGTCCGCAATTAGGTAGACTGTTTTAAAAAGGAACCTAGTGTGATCACTCGATTAGGATAACAAAATACCGAAGTTACCGTAAATTTCTTTTCTGCATATGCGCAACCCATGTCTCCTCAGTGCAGATCAAATTAAAACATTTGGATATCAGTAAACCAAAGTATGTGTAAAAGCTGACATAGAAAAAAAGGATCTAAAAAGGAAAGCCAAAATCATCAGAGGACAATGCTCGATTTGCTCCTTAGTTTTTAACATAATTTTCATAATTTAGATATTGCAATTTTCAAATAAAATCGGTTTTTGGGCCAGCACCGAAGTACTGGGTTACAGAATACCCTCGAGACTACTAGTCCACCAACAGAGCAATCGACGCAGTGGTAATAAATAACAAAATAGTTAGGAGTGTTTTGGTTGAGAATAATTAACTTTATGTATAAAGATTTCCGTTTTTAAATCGCAATATAATAATATGTTTTTAAAGACAAACGTTCAAGAAACTAAATTGACAAAATACGAAGCCCGCAATCATTAAACATGTATTTGAAAATTTAATATCTTTTGTTAAGAAAACGAGTTAGTTTTCCTTTTATTTTATAATGTCAAAAATGGAACTGCATTGATAAAATTTGGCAAAAAGGGACAGAATTGTCCCCCCAAATGTTCTCAAGTACAATGTTTTAATTGTATCCAATCTTCACAATTTTCTGAAAAAGGAGGCTCTGTCCAACCTACGGCTTTTTGTTCAAAGTGATTTGGAATATATATCTTTAGGTGTCAGGTTAACATTAAAAATATCTTTGGCCTATGATGGCCCTTGCCTTAATCAATTTTGCTACTTTCAGCTCTCAAAAATCTCATTTACATGTTCGATCTGAAGATATTAAATGCTGTCTCTGGTATGAAGTGTTAAGTTCGTGATAAAACTGAAAAAGTAGAATCCATTTAATTTCCAGTTGTCTCGAAATTATTACCAACAGCAAACGGAAACCTGGAGTAATCAAGAACGATTTTTCCTTTAACAGGTTTCTCCATAAAGGCCGGAAGTTGCTCCGCAGCAAAAATGTTTTGATGATGATTGTGATTCTGAATGTAATTGACTGCGGACTTGTCCTTGGTGAACTGATACTAGACCTTCATCACGTCAAAGGTAATAAATATTTATATATTAAGGAATGTAATTCGCTTATACAAAGTGTAAGATAATTGGAATGCATAAGTACTTCTCAAGTTGTTAACCTTTCCCATACAACGTAACAAGGCTACAGTATCTCTTATAGTTGAGTATTGATCTTTTTAAACAACTCTGAGAGAAATTTCTTTAATATTCTTTTTTAAGTATGTAATACAAGTTGTGGCAGAAAATTCCCTGACATTTCAGTAAGTTTCCGATGTTACCGTTGTCCCTGGATTGTTCGTGTTTTGACTGATGGTTCTGTTCTCACTTACTTTAATAGTGGATATGAATCTAACCGATCATTAGTTTATTATGCTAGGATATTTTTGTGATATGTGATAAATTTACGTCTTATTTCCAATTTTCCAATGTTCACTAACATTTAATTTTGATTACAATGAAGAGGCATTATGGGAAAATGTCGATAATGCAGCCACCACCTGCATATGGTAATTTTGACAAATTGATGTCTCTTTTAGTGATGTCTTCATATAAACTACATTGTGTGGTCTTGTTCAGGGAAATTTTAGCTAAAATATTGATGGTTAAATGTTTAACTTCAATCAGTCTCTTCATTGTCGATTTCATTTGTTGTTAATAAATTTCTAACTATTTTCAACACGTCGAACATGCTTAATCATAAAACGGATATTTGATAAATTCTTTATTATTTGAAGCTTGGTTCTTATTCTGTTATCTATTTCTTGTCGTTCACCGCTTAACGCCAATGTTTCAGTTTTCATCGAAACTCGGAACAACTTGAGGCAATATACAATTATAATTTCTGTTAATGGTTTATACTGAAAATGGAGCTAAAATTAAGAGATACCCATATTGTATTTTAGGATCCGAGAGGACGAATCGTAGATTTTATTGTAACAAACAGAGGACGTTTGCGACAGTAAAATCTTAGATTTACCCCCTGAAGATCCTAAATACAGTTTGGTTATTTCTATTCAACTGCAAATCCAGTAGAGTGCCCAGATTGTATTAAATGTCAAAGCCATAATATTGTAAAAACATTGCCTTGTGTCATACAGGTAATATGTTTTTGTCGTTCGATGTACAAGCCTTGTGCCATCATACAGGTAACACGTTTTTTTCGTTCGGCGTATAAGTCACACCAATGCACAGTGCATCAGTATTAAAGATTAAAAATTGTTATTTCATGAATCTAAGGAACCACACGGACTCAAAATTAGCGTTACAAACACAAACGCAATGGACTTGTATTTCATAAAGTTATTCTATTTCCAGTATCTGTTATTTTTTTTTATGTTAAATATTAAAAACCACAGCAATATTGCATATATCGTGAATCGTATAGAAATTTAGCTATAGTGTTTTAATATCCTTTTGTGATGTTTCGTGACCAAAAATATTAACTAAGAAGAAAATTAGATATTATGTTGAACTATTTGTTTTATGGAAAAAGGAAACACCTGATATGTCTGGTATATATTTTCATCAAAGAATTAGTGATAAAACACTATAAGTTATTTTGTTTTCGAATATGGTATTTTATCAAGTACGACTGTTGCAATGCAAGTTGAGAATTATTTCCGACCAACACAAATTACTCATAATTCGTTTATATTGAGAATTGATCTGAATTTATATTTCATTAGGTACATTTGCTACTAGTATTTATTATTTTTTGATGGTCAAGTATTCAACATAGCAGCCATGTTTTGTAAATCGATTTTAATACCCAAAATATGAGAACACACAAAGAGAAAACAAAATACAAACAATGACATAATACAATAATCGTTCAAGTATCCAGATTTCAATAACCGCGTTACATAATTTTTAGAAATCAATGGAATACACATCTATAATGTAGAAATGCTGAAAACATTCAAAACACTCGTTCTTAGAAACACTTCCTTCATTCGTATTCAAGATTAACCAGAAATGTTTGCATATTATCCAGACTTCTTGGATCCCAAACTAAAATCATTTTGCACAATGCATCAGTATTAAAGATTAAAAATTGTTATTTGATGAATCTAAGGAACCACACAGACTCACTAATATTGCATATCTCTGGAAAATTATAGTTTATCATACCTTGATTTTGATGAATTAGAAATAAATGTTCAATATTCAAACACTTCACTTTATTAATGAGGAACGTTTGTGGATTATATCCTATAACAAGTTGGCTATATATGGTCAAAGGGCAGATAATTTTGATTTCAATTATCGAACTGGGTTAATTAATATGCTAACTGAAATATCTTTTCTTTGACAATATATAACTTGCTTGTTACAGGGAGATAACACACAAATGTTTCTCATTGTCGTCTTCAAAAAGTTAAATTACATAAAAAGAATTTTTATAGTCACCTCGTATTAATTTCAATGTATTCATTGTGACACTAGATTCTGTTTATGCAAACATTACAATTCATTATATTTGTATATCACAACATATGAACTCCTTTAAAAGAATATTCGGCTCAAATATTTTTTTTAAGTTTATGCACTTGTTTGTTTTTATTGTAGACATACTCACAGAAGCTGAACAGTCCTCCAGTACTTTCTTAAAAGACTTACAAAATAAATACCCAACCGAAGTTAAGTCTACAGAGTTAAGTTATCTGGGTGAAATATTTTCTAAATTAAGTGAGGCGGACATTTCGTGGAAAAACGACTCGAACTATCACCTTATATCAAATTTAGGAGACCAATTTTATACAGGATATAAAGTTAGACGATTTGTTTTTGAGGATATTAAAATAACGAAGGAAGTTAATAAGAAAGACGAAATGATAGGAAATGATGTTAGCAACTTTGATAGCAGACGACATGAAAGATTAAAGCGGTCAGTTTCAGATGGCGATAAGGTTACATCAAAGGTGAAGGACAAAGAAAGTAGTTCCCAAGAGAGCACGGAGGAAGAAATTGCTCGGTGTTTTCACGCGATGAGTATTACGATCGTACTCATTCTGTTAACTGAGGTGAGAAATTAATGAATTGTAATGAATTTCTACTGATTCGAAATTGACAAGATTAAATGATACCGATATAATCTGTCTGGTGTGTCGAACTTGTCACATTAATTCTCCATGGCTACTCCAGAGTGACAAAGATTAAGCAATTCCAATTTCTCATTATATCTAAAATTAAAGTAACATTTCGCTTGTATAGAAATATTGCTATTTTTATTTACCGTAATTCCCGATTTTTTACTGGATAACGTACAGCAGTCAGCTTTATATGATATGATATTCTTTCTATACAAAGAAACCAATTCAAAATTGGAAGAATAGGTAGTATGTTTAAAGTTCTGAAACGTTTTCAATTTTTTTTTTCAGACGAGTTTTAAAGTGGTCTGTTTTGGGAAGCTTTTCTTTGAAAAAAAACTAGAGGTAACTATTGATCAGTAAAACAGAAATATTGCATTTATAAAGAAATTGCTTTAAACGAAATGACATCGTAGAATGAGGCATTTTAAATAACTTACAGAGCAAGAACAGCACACTAAACTAAAAAATAGTGGTATATGTGCAATGCATTTTTTATTTATGTTCATGTTTCATGTTAGAAAGATTGAACCATTCTGCTTTACTACCGTAGCCAGTACGTAATCTACAAATACAAGGTAAAACCAAGATAATCGAACAACGCTTTTATTGTTATTCATTATCTTGAAGTCACCATGAGGCCTTCAACAATGAGCTTTGCTCATACCTCATAGCAAGTTCAAGTCACGGCCTCTAACACAGGGTTGAGAGAAATTTAATGCTAAATGTTGAGTAATGCCACATCCAAGTTCGTCTTTCACATATAGATGCGGGATCGCCAACAAACACAAAATTAATTGGCAAAGTGTTCTCGCAAGACTCACAGAAATCAGTCACAATATTTTATAAACAACCACAGGGTACTCATCGAGACAAATGCATAAAAAACTTGTAATTATAAAATCATGAGATGTGGGCACTATAAACAGAATGACTGGAGAAAATATTGTAGACCGATATCAATAATATTTATATTTTCAATAACACAATTTCATGCAATTCTAAATAAAATTGTCTCCCGTCCTTATTTTGTCTTTGTTGCCGTTTTTGCCATGCCTTTTGACTTTTTGTGATCATCACTTCATTGTTTTTAAGTCATTTACTACTAGACTTTGAAAATTATGCTTGTTTGACAATGATTTTACGAACTGAAGCTTAAATGCATCTTTATAGACGGGAATTCAAAAAAACAAGTACAAAAAATGAATTCAAAATTTCTCTTAAGTGATGCTTGATTTGAAACTTTGTGTTTCAATTATTGAATTTTCAAACATGCATTGCAGTAAATCCTGTCATAAAAATTATATCATATTTCAGATTAATAGTCGAAATTTCATTGAAAGCGGGTACAAAGTGGCTTAAACGTTTACAGTTTTTTTTTTTTTGCAAAAATGTGAAATTACGTGTACATGAAATATTATACAGTTACTGTCTTTTGTTGAGGTAAATGTGCAGTGTTATTGACTTTTGGGGAAACAGATATTCATCGAGCCGCATGGCGAGGTGAATATCT